>WAAD01008308.1:0-27647 GCA_013389945.1 Fregata magnificens
TCCCTCTTTTCAAATTGACCAGCCACCAGTGAAGATTCTGCCCCTCCTGCCAAGGCTAACACAATGGGGCCCCAGTTCGTCAGTGGAGTAATTGTGAAGATCATTAGCACGGAGCCCCTGCCGGGCAGGAAGCAGATCAAGGTAATGCCTTTGTAACCTCAGGGTAGCTGTTAGCCTTTCCTCTTACGGTGCCCCCCAAATGTTTGAATATGGAATACCACTTAAACAAGTCTTATTAATTTTTTTTTTTAATTTGTTTGGCCAGTAGCTGTGTACAGATTCTTCTCTAGTACCTGTGAATGGCAGATTTTACAACGGCAAAATAGGGTAAAGAGGATGTTTCAAAGCAAAAATTAGCCTTTAGAGTGCTTCAGGCAATGTCAAGTTTGCAATGAAAATAATGACCAAAATAAATAATGCTCTAAAGGATGAGTAGCTCTTTCCAGTTTAAAAAGAGAAGCTGAAGACAAAGTGGGTGCAGTGTTCTGTATTGATCGTCGTGCCAGTCATTTTGGCACAATTCAGATCAAGAAATCTGTAATAGTACATTAGGGGTTTTACCATTAACAGGAATTTGGGGGCAAGGAAATGCTCTCTGCATGAGAAAACAGTTGTCTCTTTAGTAAGAAATTCACAATTACAAAAACTCCAGTTCAGTGAGAGTGACAGCAGTAGAACTTGTCCAGTTATTCATTCACCCATTTCTTTCTGTCTTTTTTCCTGCCCTATGACAAGTGCTCTTTTTTCTCAATTTTAAAAAAGTGTTTAGAATAACTTAAATTTTGTTTCAAGTCACGATCTGAAAGTTACACATATTAAGGAGAATATTTTCTTTTAAGGAAAATAGCAGTTTTAAGCTGCATCCTTTTGAAATGGAAATATTAAAAGTTTTCCAGAGGAAGTAACGGGCTTTTTCCAGATACTGAGTTTTCCATGAATGTGACACAGGATGTTTTCTTTCACAAATTGCACTTTTGGATGAATAACAACTGGAAAGATTTGAACAACTTCAAGTCATGTTGGAATAAATACTCAGGCCACTTAGGACAATGAGCGAATGGTTCAAAATGCGAGTTCTGAGACTATATTTATAACAGAGTAGTCCATTTGAGGTCACTGGCTGCTTGCAAGCGTGAAGTTTAGTGTGTGGATAAATCTAAGCAGGATGAAAACAAACTGATGATAGGGTTTCAACTTAATCAGTCTTATCTGCCTAGGTATATTTGCAGGCAGTTGTTTGAGTGCTAGAGACAGAGAATGTAGTAGTTGTCACTGTAACCGTTGAGGGCCCCTTTGACTGTGGTATACACCTTACTTGTTAAGTTTGTGTCACACCTCAACATATTGTGGTCAGGAGGTAAGCTTGCTGTTCCTGCTATAGCCGAAACCAAACTTAAGTTTTTCCAGTTATTTCCAGTTCTAGTATTTCCAGTTATTCTTTTGGTTTAGTTTTACCGAAGTTTTTCAGGGAAAACTAACGCTTTAGGAAAGTAAAGAGGGACAAAATCAGATTGGGGTTGCCTTTGCCATTATTAATCATGTCTTTGGTTCCCATAATAAGTAGATAGGGAAAATATTTCACAAAATGTTAGCAAACAAATAAGCCAAGGTCTTTAGGGAGACATGTAATTGCAGAATACATCTGTAGTTGGGAGAAGCAATAACCTTTAGGGTGCACCAGCTCTTTTTTGCGTCAGCAGTGGAAGCTGCAAACTGTACTCGACACTTACTGGCTTTTTCTGGCCATACTAGTTGCTTTTATGAAAGCTGTAACTCTTTAAGAAAACCTCGGCTTGCCTGTGTTCCTGGACTGTCAGGAGTTCCTGGACTGGCTACAGCAAACACTGCCACAAAGCAATGTGTCTAGGGTTTGTTTCCTTAATAAACTTCCACATCTGATCTGTATTTCTGATTGTGTGGCAGGCTTAATTACTTCCGCACACCGGCAAGGTCCTTGCAGAGTAGTTTTAATATTATTTTGATGTTTTTAATTTTTTACTTCACTACTTGAATGTTTTGCTATAAAGGCGCTTCTCAGAGATCGTAACATTTGCCAACTCCAGTGAACTGTTTGGGTTGTGGTAGTTTTCCATGTAAGCATGACTTTGGGATACCAGAATTAAGAGCGGAAAGTAGCTTTGGTTGACTCTCAAATGATCTCGGCAGTATCGGCACTTAAGTTTTAAGGCTGTCCTTGGTAGTGGAGGGTTAAAAGCTTTTGTGTGTAATTCTTGAATAGAAGCATCTTACTTGAGCTGCCTGCTGTGAACAAAATTGACTAGGAATGTGTGGTCTTAGTTAATTTCCCTAACAGCAGGTATTACAAGTGAAGTACTTCATCTGGAGGAGTCTGTGTGACTCTTCTTCCTTCAGCCCTTAGTGAACACTTTCAGACAGAGGTCACTTCATAAAGCTAGGAAGGGTTGGTTTACTACTACGCATTTCTCAGATAATCTGCCATGAATGAGCTTGCTTTTATATATTTCATGCATAGAATGAAGTTAGATATTTTTCTGTTGGACCGGCATATATCAATGTTATAGTACACAAACAATTTTTCTTTTTTAAAAAAGTCTGTACAGATACAGTATTGAAATAAATGGATAACTACTGATGCTCCATTAGTAAAATTATTCTTATGCAAAAAAAAAAATCTTCAGGAATTACTGCTTTAAATTGTTCTTGGAGGGCAGGATGAGAGACAACTAGATGTTGTAGGCTCATAAATCAGAATTCACTTGTAACCCTCTTAGGAAAATATATTAATTCAAAACTATTTGACAAGAGATTCATTGAATAAATGAAAAAGTTCAGTTATTGCCTTCTACTTCATGACCTTTTTGAAAATGTCAATGACCTACAAATTGAATGGTCAAAAAGTCACTCTTTTTACTTTCTTTTTTTTTTAAAGTCTGGTTTATGGTCTGTGTTTTCTCACATGCTTTGATAGGATGCTTTGGCAGTGCTGGCTGATGTTGCTTATGTTGACATGCTGGAGGGAGACACAGAGTGTCATGTCCGTTTTAAAACTCCTGAGGATGCGCAGATTGTCATGAAATCATACAGAGAAATACAGATCAAAAACAACTGGAAATTCGAAGTTCTCACTGGTAAGACTTCTTTTTTTTTAATGGTGGTACAGGAGAAGACTTAAGTACTGTGAAAAGGATTGTATCACATGGTAGCTTTATGGCTATATTTAGGTATCTTGGTTGGGGAAAAGACTGCTTTTTTTTTTTCTGTGAGTCTTCTCATTTTGCTATTGTAGTAAAATTGGTACAACAGGGTTTTTATGCCACTGTTCAGAGCAAAATTACAATTTTGCTTGCCTTTATCAACTTAATTCTGTACTTTTGAGATTGATTTATTTACGTCACATTTATTGGCAATGGACTATAAAACTTAATTTACTTTTCAGCCTTATGAATATAACATTCTGATGATGCAAAAGAATTTTAAATGAAGACTTTCTTGAAAATACTGAACTTAAGTGTGAAATAACAGGACAAACACCTAACAGCACGGATACACTTACAGCGGTTTTAGCACTTGCCTTCTAATTAATCTTTTTTCAGGGAAGTTGAATAACTTGTGCCAGAGTAATGCCTTTTTTTAAATCGTATTTACGCTAAAACTTTTACTGGCTTACTTGGGAACTTCATCCTAATGTGTGTTATTCCTTTCTGAAATTACTCTGCTGTTCTAACTGCGTATCTTGTGTTAGATGGGGCTAGTCTTCCAAGTGTAGAGAAACCTCTTTATGGAAGTGAGGGGTAGAGGAAGGGGAGAGGGGGGAAGTCTCTCAAACTTTATTACTGTATTCATAAAACTTTTGAATTCTCGACATGCACTAAAAATCCTAAGTGTGCAAAAAACCAGGTAAAACGATCTAGATGAGATTCTCGTCTGTGTATTTAGGCCTTTTACCACACTCCTGCACAGACCCTCACGTAGGGCCCAGTTCCGTGCATGCAGGGGTGTAAACCCCTGTAAATATCAGTTAAGGATTGCAGAAGGAAGAGCTATAATGGAAGCATTAAGCTTTCACGATAATACCAAAGTTAATTAAAGTTTGAGACTCACTGAATGCTTCTGATGTCATTTGGAGATAGCTCTGTCTCCAGGGTGTTCTGTGTTCCAGAGATCCAGAAACAACTTGAAATATGGCATTTTACAGCTGTGTGCTCTGTGCGTATTTGTCTCTGGTTTTGTATCCTTATATAAAAGAGTGTAGTAGTAGATTAGGAGTAAGTACTACATGGTAGGGGTGTTCCATTCATAGTCTTAAGATTTTTTTTTTTTTCCCAAACTGGCTCATTGAAATGAGAATGGAAAGGCTTCTGAAGAACGCAGAAGTGACTCACAGTAAGGATTTCAGTTTTTCTTGGTGGCATAGGGTGAGAGACAATAAGAATAAGGAAAGAATCTTTAATGCTCCCTACTACTGCAGGGACTAAAGCTTTCCCAGTAATACTTTACTTTTTAGGACTTGACTTTGACTAAATGTCTTCAGCTTTTCATCTGACAAGATAGGAAACATCTATGGTAATGTTTAGATGTTATTGTGATTGAATCTATAAATAATTCTGTTAAAATGTATGCAAAATTAGTTCTCAGAATTATTAATTCCATAAGTTTTGCAGGAATCTTTTCCGAGATCACTTGGAAACTTCCCTGTAGCTGAAGATTTCCTATGAGACTGTACAACATTACATCACAAAATTCCCACCGTGAATGTTACAGCACAAACCAAAGGAAACAGTGGCAAACTGTTGTTTACTGCAAAACAGCCGCTGAAAAAAGCTGCAAAATTATTTCCTCTCACCGACCCCATGTTCAAATATTCCTAACTGCCCATGAAGTCCCTAGTTTGCTTCGAACAATGGTTTTGATGAAACAAAATAATCTCAGTCACTTCCAGTAATTTTTTTTTTTTTCCCTGTTTGATAGTTGTTTAAAATTAGTCAGAGGTTGAGTACATCAGTAAATCAAAGGGCCTGCGAGTGCTATGGTGAAACTTAAGCTAAAACTGAGCTCTTTTTGCTAGGTACATGTAGAGAGTGATGTTTGCATATTTCCTCAGTTCTTCTTGTTAAGTTTGTAAAACTCCTTGCTGCCAAAACCTTGGTTAGATAATTTGGCAGTCCAGTCCTAAAGTTAATAAAATGTGTACGACCTTGATTCAGGTCCTGTCCAGCCCGTACAGAACAGAGACCTTGGTGTCAGTCTTACGATTCTTTGGACAGAGTTTTTCTTTTCTTTGTTCACATTGGTGTGTGTTGGTCAGATGTTGCAATGCTGTATGACTTCTCTGAGTATGAAATTTAAGACTGATGGGGAAGTACTTGTTAGGTTTCCCTAACGGGTATTTTCACATGTGTTTACCTTAGTTAGAAAAGATTCCTTCTCATCGCAGCTGTAAACACTGCATCCATTTCTATTGAATACTTTTATTCATGTACTGTAACGTTAATTTGTTTTTTCAAGGCGATCATGAACAACGTTACTGGCAGAAGATTTTAGTGGACAGACAAGCTAAGCTTAACCAGCCTCGAGAAAAGAAGCGGGGTACTGAGAAGGTAATTTGCAAGTAATTTTTTTTCCTGTGCAGCTATGGCTGAAAATATGACTCTCTTTCTGTGTACGTCCACATTTTTTGACACTTTAACGTTTGGCGCTCTATTTAATCCAGTTCAATCACGTTCTACTGACTTTGCAGCAGGGTTTTACAGCCACAAAATAGAGAACGTGTGGCTGTCCCGGTCCAATTGGCAGATGCAAGGCTCGTCTTTATGGAGTCAATCGGAGAAAGTTAAGGCCATGACTGAGGGCATGAAGGTAACTTGTAAGCTGGATTTCCTTTAAAACCCTGTCTGGATGAGCTCATTAAAAATTTAAGTAGTCTTGATTTGCTCTAGTGTGATAAAGTCTAGTGCTTTAGTCTTAATTCTCTAGTATGATAAAGAAAATGGTTTTCTTCAGAAAGAATCTCTTTTTTCCTCACAATTTACACAATTCTTTTAGTGTACAGTTCTGTGCTACGGTAAACACTGGTTCCTAGTGTAGTCAAGAGTCTAGGCGCCAGTGTGTCTGTGTTCTGATCCAGACAAATCTGAATGCCGCTGCAAGCATCCATAGCTGTGCAGCTCCCAGACCAAAGCTGCCTCACATCTAGTGAAATTTCCTTCCAGCCTTGACCTTGGTGTGCCTGTTAGGCGACGGTGCTGAGGGAGTATTGCAGTGACCTTGCAGGCTGCAGTCTCTGCTCCTGCCCCAGAAGATCCTTCCAGGCATGAAGTGTTCTTGATTAAGCCAGCCAGATCCTTTACCTGACAAGAGAGGAGCCGAAGAGTATTTCACAGACATTTTATGGCTAGGTTTACTTCACACACATTGCAGATAAGGTTTCTGAGTTGACTTTAACCTGAATCGTTACGCTGTCACTTGCAAAACTTCAAAATCATCTGACCCTAATGATTTTGTGGTGACTTTGGAGACTTTTTGTTTCCTAGATGCTCCAGTGGTGCACACAATACAAAAAAATTCGTAGGTGTTCCGTATATAATTAAAAAGAAAAACTAAGTTGACCTAAAGGAACAGCAATTGTACAGGTCAAAACCTTGTCTTGTACAAGACATATTTTGCAGGTATTATCTTGTCTAAATGTTTCTTCAGAGGTCCTGCAGGCAAATGAATCTAGTTCTTTTAAACAAAGGTGTGCATGAAGAATTTCCCCAAATGACTGATTTAATTTTCTTAAAACCATAAAAAGGGCATTGGCTCTAGCCATTATTCTTTAATGTAAGCAGTAAGGGAATGTGAAAACTGTAGAGCTTTAGAGCCTTTTACTGAGCGCTGCCAGGTTGTTTTTTTCAATTTTTTTTTTTTTAATGTACTTTTACTTTTTCCAACAAAAGGTGCCGGTGGCACCTTTGGCTTTAATTTGGACTGTAGGTGCCCTGCTCTCAAGTTTCTGTTCTTCACCTTTTGAAGATTGGTATTTGTTGACCAAACCGGCGTAAATTGGCCAGTAATGTACCTCATCTAGGCTTGCAAATATAAACTGTCTCAGTTCTGCCTAACAATAGCAGCAGCAGCAGCAAGGATGCAAACTCCTGCTCCTCCCCCTTACCCATCACCTTGCAACACTGGGAGGTGTTAACTTCAAAGCTTAGTGAATACTATTTAAATGCTAACACTGTTAAGCAAAACATCAAGAAAAGAATGCCTCGCTGTAGTCAATAACTCTTAACCCTTTCGTTACTTTTTGACAGTCTGAATTCCAGAAATACAGACTGATAATGAGAATAACATTGTTCATTAATATTAAATTTTAATCTTTTATTTAAACATTCTTCCAAAGTACTCACCGGTTGACTTCTTTTGAAGGTCACAATAAAAGGAAGGAAAAAAGTAATATAATGTTTCGCGATTAAACATGTACAGCTGAATATGCCATTAGTGTATCTTTCTTGTAAAGATCTGTTCTGTTCAAGGTTTTAAAATCCCTTACCAGATCTCTCTTTGAAGATGAGCATTTGCCTGTGCGCTGTTTTATACTTCTAATAAAGACAGCATCTTACGCTTTCTTTCAATTAGTGTTTAAATGTAGGCTTAAAAGTTAAATTCATATCAGCTGTATAGCTGCAGTGATGTATTTATAGTAATAATAAACATACATATTGTTGCATGGACTGCATCGCGTTACAGGCAGTACCCAGATGCTTTTGAGTGTAACTCTAAGGTGGATTGAGATTCCTCTTTTCCATGTATTTTAAAAAGTATAGGCTTACTCAGCATTCCTGCAATGGGTCCTGTGGCATGCCAGGATAAGGGTTAACGATCACTTCGGCAGAGGGTTTCTGGGGTAATGCCTCCTNATAAACTAAATGTCCAAAAGAGATTAGATATCCCAAGGTTCCTCGGAACTTGTGGGTAATGCCTAGCCATCCTGCTGCCCCTTCCAAATCCATGTTCTTTTTAGCCTGTTCAACTGCATGATAAAACAAGCTTAGTGATTTAGTGATACAGACTAAAAACCTTCTTGCCAGAACTGTTTCTTCAGGGCAGTGCCAGTTTATGCAGACCTAAAGCAATTCATCAGTCTGTAGCCTTAAACTCTCTAGACTGATTAAAGGTTCACAAAGCAAAGGCATGAGTGCCTGCAAGCTTTCCACTTGGGTACTTGTCTTCTGGGAGGAGGTGCTGCTGAACCTAGCTTACACCTTGTACACCCGCTTACATAGAAAGAAAGGGGGAAGTTTGAGAGGGTGGGAGTGGTGGTAGAAGTGAAAGGCATTTGGGGAGGAGGTGAGAATTGGGTATTTGGGAAGGGCGGAAGAATTTGCAGAATATATGGGAAAGGAGGGTAGTGGGAATGCCTGGGCACAGCCCACACTATCCTCTTCTGATTACGCCTGGGGCTCGGGGCTGTGTCCTTGCAAGACTGACCAGTTCCCTGTCCGTGTGCCGGTGGGGAGAGGTCCCGCTCCAGAGCACAAATTAAGCCCCTTTCCCTGGTTCTCTGAAGTTGGTAACCGTGGAAGGGCTGGGTAGCTGTTGAGAAACGTGAATAGTGGTGTGCTTAGAAATGGGTGCTGATAGTGGATTGATTAGCTGAACATGGGAATCCTTGAGGCCTCTTGCAAATTCTCCAGCTCTGAGGTGCTGGTATAGAAACACTCGCTGATACGAACTGGGCGGTTCACATCTTAAAGCTTTTCTTCCAGTGTGATTCTCCGTCCCATATGTTGAATGAATGAGCTACTGTACTCCTCGCTTCTTTTTAGAGCTTAACTCTTTTAATCCATTTTTCAGATACCAGAGAGTAGAAGTAACTCTTAGTTACAACTTCAGATCAATTTTGTTTATGGAGAATGGTTGGGAGAGTCATCTACCATAACTCGTGGTCTGATGCTGTTGAGAACATGTTAAGGATTGCAATCAAGCTAAATACTGGGGGGTGCAGGGGAAGGTACCAGTAAAACTGTGGTAGCGTAATTACACTGCGGCATAGCAAACAGTGCATCCGTGCAACATCAGTGTAGAGTGTAGTTCCTGACTGCTGTAATCAGTGCAGCAGCACACCTTGCACTTCCATGCTGTGTACAAGATGCAATGTCTGCAGGACGTAGCTGTGACCACAGTCATATGGGTAAATAGTAAATAATTTGAGTTCTAGGTGTACCTTTTCAAATCTAGCAAACTCTTTACTGGACTGCCTGGTGAACAAGTGCTTCTTTACCTCAGCACCAGCTAATATGTTTTAGTAGTCTCCATCAGATAAGTTAACGTGGATTTATGCTGGTGTGTTACAGATGTGCCTAGATTCACAGGAGTTTCCTGCTTTCACACTTTTTATTCAGATTAGGCAGCCTGTCTTGTTCCATGCATTTGGTGGTGGGGTTGTTTTGTTCTTCTTTTTTCATCTTATTCACGTAACAGTTACCTCATGAGCTCTTGCTTATGGTTAAGGAATCTTCGTGGGGTACCACAGCAACAAAGCTTGGACCTTTGCTTTTGGGTATTACTATGACTTTGTTGCAGTACTGTGGTTAAGTCTCTGAATGTTCTAGTATGGATGCTTTAAAGACAAGTACGCTTTTAACGTCGTTCTCAGTGTTTTGTTTTCTGCCTGAAGGTGCAGGACATAAGTTGAAAATTAGCAGGTTGGTTATGTTCCACAAGAGCATTTCTCATACCTCTGTACAGCGAGCAGTTAACCAGGTATCCTAGTAATTTAGGCAATCTCCCTAAAATGCAACTGAAAACAAACAAATCCCTGGTGAAACAGGGTTTTGAGTTAGAGATTCCTAGCATCAATGTTCCTCCAAACTGCACCGTTATTTTTTGAGATTAATTCTCAGCAGGGTTGTGATATGTATTGTGCTGTTTTCCCAGCCTGACGGATGGCCCCCATCTGGATTTCAGTGGGTTTGTTTCTTTGCTAACTGAGTGTAGAAAATGACACGTTATTCTTAAGGCATTTTCTTTAGAGTCTGACCTTGTTTTTCTTACATCAGTAACAGCATGAATCCAATAAAAGGGTAGGGTTTTTTTTTAACTTACTGTATGAGACTGTGTTTTGGGATTTTTGAACTTGTAATTTTGTTCTCTTCAACCATGTTGGGAGGAAGAAGGGATGGAATGAAAGATGCTGCACTGTCCAGAGATTGAAGAGATACCTTACTATTTTTGACGGTTCTGATGCAATACTGGCATAAATTTTATCAGGGCTGCTTTAACTTTTTTTTTGTCAGATGTACAGGTTAGCTCAGCTGTTCAAAGATTAGCTTTTTCTTACGAAGTTTGGTAAATCAGTGAATCATACATTAATGATGGCGAGATGACATCATAACAATGTCATTTTCCTCTAATCTTTTCTACAATATTTTTCCTGTTTGCAGCTGATTGCTAAAGCTGAAAGAATGAGACTTGAAAAGACTCAACAAACAAGTAAACACATTCGCTTCACTGAAGATAACTAACCAAGACTGATTGTGATCTTGAAAGTGAACTAGGTATTTAAAAAAAAAAAAAAAAACAACCCACAAACACCACTGCTTACAGCAACTAAACCATTTTTAAGAAGGCATCAAAAACTGGTCCGTTTGATTCATAATTCTGCAGACTGCAAGTATGAAGATTGTTCTGAATCCCATTTTTAAATAGGCTGAATGTTTACTGCTTCTGAGCCTTTAGGTAAAGCTTTCCGGAAAAAATGTATTAAGAGATGTTGCGTTGGTTCACTTCTGATTTTGTTTTTTTTTGTATGGTGAAGTTTTATACACTAGGTTATGAAATAAAATGCTTGAGAAATTTTCAGTTGTGCATCTCATTCTTCAGTCTGCTTTATGATACTATAAATAATAAAACTGGTTAATGCTAGATAAACCTCTCCAGGCCTCTATTTAGTCCATCCCATTGTTCAAAAATATCGTAGAATAACTATATAATGTTCCATGTATTTTAAAGTGGCTAGGACTGTCAGAAAATCTGTCATTGAGAAGTCTGGAAGACAATCTACTTGCATGAAGTGCACACTAAACTGAATTTAGAATTTATTTTTTTGTTTTTTAGAAGAATCTTCGGGGGAAGAAATAAGAAAACCTTTCTTTGTTACATCTGGTAACTCTAGCTCCAGAAGTAATGCTCACTTACAGATAAGTGTTAAAGTCGTGTAGTTCACACGTTCAGGTGGTGATCTCAGTGCACTTTCAAAAAACCAAAACATAAAGTTGGAATGATATAAAAGGTTGAACTTATGTATGGCTAAGTCTGCTGTTAAAGCTCTCTATTAATGTAAAGATAAATTCACGTGTTTATTTGCGAGATGGTTTTAGTGAATTTTATTGCAGGGCACATTTGGTTTATAAAAGTGTGAAACTTCCTTATAAATAGAAGGATGAGCAAGTTATTTTGAAGCCAGAAGTACATTCCTAAAATAACATCAAGAGTCTCTTGAAGGAAACTCTTTGTCAATGACACTCTAGGCGTTTGTGCGGCTATAGATTTTGCTGGTAAGGTACGTTAACATTTTTGAGTTTTATGCTATCAAATTACTGGAGCAGTGTAGGTATTTTAAAGATGCATATTATAATAAAACAAAGCTTGGTGACACTGATATGGTTTTGCTATCTAAGAAAAGAATCCACACTATTTCTGCTGAGTTCTTGAAAGTAGGATGGGTATAATACCCACAGTCGTTTTGCCAGTCAGGGAGAACAGGAGGCAAAGGAGGAAAAATAAAAAAGGAAAAAATATTTTTCGAGAGATATACCAAAGCATACTAACTGTAATCAAACTATCCAAGATAAGAATAGTGTAGAGAAGCAGCACAGTAAGAGGGGAGGAATGTTTATGGAGCACCCTATATGTGCTGCTACTTGTGATGTAGCCTAATGCAGCAGCAATGGGAACTATTTATTTGTGCAGTCCGTAGGCTCAGGTGCCACCATCCTTCACTCCCACAAGACTCGGATTAGCATCTGAGCCACCAGCAGACGGCATCCCTCTCCTCGGGCAGTGAGTGAGTGAATGGAGAGGATTACCACAAGTCGGTGGAGAGGGTATAGCAGTGATCAAACTAAAGATAACAGAAATACGGAGGGGAAAAAGTGCAAGATAAGAGACAAACTTTCGGGGGCGGAGGGGAAGAGCTTGCTAATGGTTCTTGGAAATTGTGTAAGGACAATTCCTCCCAGGAGACTGCAAGGGAAAGGTGGGAGAAGGCTAGGAACTAACCTGTATGCCAGGCACTCGGGTGTGGACTTCAGCAGTATTCAGACGTTTAGTCCAATTGCAGGCATTTTTTTTTTTTATTATTTCATCTTCCACTCCTCTGTTGTACTAGGTGGGTAAGATATTTGATGACACAGTAGGGACAATTGAGATGCCTATCTATGAAAAGAATTGATCAATGAATGTCTTCTAGGCATCCTGCCTGAAAGACGGGATTTTTTTTTTTTCCCCCTGTTTCTGTGATGTGAATGGGAAAAAAAAAAAAACCCAACAGCCTACGCTGGGTAAAATGGTTTGGATTTTTCTGCTGAAATTCATTTAAGTAAAAAATAAAACCATGTTAATAATAATGCAGATGATAAATAATTCAGACTTCTTATGTTTTGTGGAAAGTGGAGCAGAACTGCAAAAGCATAAGTTTTGGAGTCTTGCTCTTTTATTAATTCCTGACTTGAACACATAGCAAGAGAAGTCACCCTTGTGTTCCTTCCCATATTTATAGAGGTTAAGTATTTACAATTCAACAGCAGGTTTTTTTTCTCCTTTTTCAAAGTAATGGAGAAATCCGCTTCAGTAGGGGAGGGTGGTGGTTAGTTCTTTCTGAAGAAGTTGATAATGGTATTTTTTGCCAGTTATTTCAGAAGTCATGTATGGACAGTATGGTCTATATGCTTTTACAAAAGAAGCTCGGATTCTTAAGTATGCCAGAATGGTTTATTTTTTTACCTTTAAGTACACATGACAGTTAATATCTGCTGCTGTTAGCCCTCCCTATCAACATAAGCTAAGAAGAGGAGTCCATCTGTTGAGTTTTACTATCCCAAGAGTTGCATCCCTGAAGGTACTTCGTATTTGACCTTACCAAGGGAAGGTGCCTTTAGCGAAGTCTGGCACGTTGACCTGCAGTTATTTGGTTTTTTGCTTACAATTAAATTTGCTGCTCCTCTGTTTTTCTCTAGGTTCATCCACTCCTAGGAACTTCCGACAGTATCTTTCTTCCTTCCCCCCCACCTCAAGATATACCACGTTATTTAAAAATTCAGGATGATAGTGTAAAATGATAGGAATTCATAACCTTGGACTGCTCATTTGGTTGTGCTGATTTTTCTGTCTCCCTTGACTGTTGAGTGTTTTGAAAGAACGTGGTTACACACAAGTCTGCCTGGAGCAAAAACCAGGGTTGATTCTGCTCCTCATGACCCAGCATAGGACTGAATCTGAAATTATTTTTAGCGCTCATATTTTTACCTCTCTTCCACCAGTTGCAGATTCTGCATGGCAGCAGCAGGACTGCAGCTCTGACCTATGTGAGGCCTTTGGTGCCAGCAGAACACTCGTAATTTGGGTCCTCAATTAAAAAAGAGAGCTCTGAATTAAAAAAAAAAGAGAGAGAGAGAAAGTAACAGTAATGTTTGATTGTAGATCTTGTTGTCCGTGATCTTGTTCCCCCAAAGGCAACATTTCCAAGTTCAGAGATTGGCCTCATGAGGACTGTTGCCTTTTAGCAAGGGCTATTGTGGGTACCTTATGGTGCCGACTTGCTGTCTGGGGCCGGGGCTCCGTTGTGGTGGGCTTTGTGCAGGTAAAGAGCTCAGAAGTAAGAGGGACACAAGGAAGAGGAGGAGGATGGGAACGGAGGTGTGCAGTGGTTGGTGTGATGGCAACAAAGAGTCATTTTTAATGAGCAAGAGGAGGACCTCAGTGGTGCAGAAAGAGAGCAGCAGGGCCCGCTTGCTCTCAGCCGCAGAGCCACTGCAGGCCTCTAAGGGACAGTCGCGCTACCCGCATCTTCAGATAGGTGTCCTCCCATTTTGTGACTGTCTGCCTCCCACAAGCTGTGTTTGTGCAGTTGAAGTGCTGGAAGGAAGAACGTGGTTTTGGTGAAACACCCGTGCTCAAAAGCAGCAGCCTGATACTCCACGATTACCGGACCTGTGGGTTTTCAGTAGCCAGCGGTCCGCAGTCAGTGCAGTATCCCACACGCAGCGTGATGCTTGTACTCTGTTGCCCTTTTTATCTGTCTGTGCAGTGTAGAAAAGCTCCTTTACCTTTGATTTTGCCCCTCATGTTAATTTGTAAGTTTCTTGTTTGACTATCCTCAATCTTACCGTCACCTGGAGCAAATAAAAAATCGGGGGGGGGCCGCGGAATCCTGTAGTGAATTAGCACTGAATTACAGCTCCCACAGGAGACTCAAGTTACCGTGAGATGCCGAAGTGTTCTTGTCCGGGGCGTGGGTGTCTGCAGTGACAGAACTTCTTAAACCTTTATCTGCCTCCTCTGTTGACGTGCTGTATTCCCAAAGGCTGTGCCCTTTTCTTTGTTAACTCTAACTCTCTCACTTTTTGACCGTCTGAGCAAGTCTGATTTAACATTGCCTGTTCTACCTGTTTTATCTTAAACAGCTAATACTGGCGTTCTGTATGTTGTTTGTTGGGGGTTTTTTTTTGCCCTAAGATGTACTGTGTATCCTAGTTTAAATCAGACTTTAAGGCAGTCCTTGAAAGCTAGCAGGTAAGTAAATTATGGTTTTTCTAGAGAGGCTCTAAATCAAGTTAGAAAATTACCCTCTGACAGATGACAAAGGCACTTGGCTGCCCAGGTCCCCTAGAACATAGGTCAGTGTCGTAATTGCTTACTTACGGTCCCATAGTGTCTAATGATCTCAGACGGGATTAAATCATGGGAATAATGCTGCATAACGCTGTAAAAAATAATTAGATAAGGTATGCTTGGGTGACTTTGAAATGTGCCCGAGTGGGGAAGTAATATGGTTATCTTACAAGTTTCTGAGGATGGTGTTAAGGAAGTTGCTCTCTACCAGAAGTGGAATATTCTTCCTGGCATTAACTATGCTTTCTTCAGGTCAGTTGTGGCTCTGTCATGGAGGAATATGGCTTGCTTACCTGGGTTGTTCTGGGTGTGAACTAGCTGTATTCGTACCGATAGTATGAAAGCGTTATATTCCGAACGCGTTTCCTTCTCTTGTGGCAGGTTAGAAGTTTGGTCCTGCAAGTATTGAAAACCATTTGTTTTAAATGCAAGTGCACAGCTGTCATGTTTTGGTTTTTTACCTTTACTTTTTAAATACGCCAGTGGGTGTTTTGTCAATGTGTTAGAGAAATGGCTGGGAGAACATACTTGATTAATTTTACAATGGAAAAAAAAAAAAAAGTATTTCTAGCTGCTTTTCATTGCGTTGTGAAGATGGGATTATCAGTCTGTCTCCTGGGCAGCAACACCGGCCTAGGAGTTTGTCCCGTCTCTCACTGGGGGCCGCTCGTGCCCGCCCCAGAGCCCGCAGGTCCTGCTGTGCAGCGCTCCGTGGGAGCCTGCTGTAAAGTACGCAACTCCAAGGATCTGGATAAATAATGGTGGGAATATTTAAGCTGACTTCATTGCTGAGGAAGACGACATCATGTGTAAGCACACCCTGAGTGCCTGGCTGAAGTACCCATGCTGGGTGTACATTGCCAGGCATTAACCAGAAGTGCCGCAAACGAGTACTCGCTGCCTAGTGCAGTACTTGGGCTTTGCAGAAAGTCACCGGTGTCCAAAATTGTTGATGTTCAGATACTGGTTGAACGTGTAATCAGACCAACCATACGGATCTTCTAATTGCGTCTTCATCCTCAAAGGGTCGCGCTCTAATGGAGCTATAAGTGACGGAGAGCTGCAAAGCTGGGGGCTCTTGGCCTCGCCTTCAAAGCGAGCGGTCACTGTTCTAGTGGTAGGCGAATCCTTTGAACTCGGGAGCTGCCGGTGCCGAGAGGCCGGGCAATTCTCCAGGGTACTTGGCAATGCACAGGTTTCTGTTAGTTTACAAGCAGAGCCGGGCCAGCTCTCCTATTCATGCCTCCGTGTGCTGGAACCGGCGTCGACGGCATACTTAGCATGCATAGCTGTTATCCGAGTTGCACCAACTGCAGCAAAACCAGGAGAAAAGGAAGGCAGGAGAATATGGGAGAGCTTTGCTTGCCGTTGCCAAGGCGACTTGTTTTGAGCTAGATAAACACTCGCCCATCACTGCTGTGGTTTTATTGCCTTACGGCATTTTGAGTGGAACCAAACAAACACCCGAGGGTGAAAAGAAGTGGGAGAAAGGTAAAGGGAAGGGACAAACCAGCCCTGGCACTTGAAAGCAAACGACGGCCGCGTGGGCAGAAGGGCTGCCTGTGTTTCTGTAGCGGGGTTTCTGTTCCCAACCTGTGTCACAGCGCCCTGGCCCTGCGTACCCCTCGGCGGTAGCTGGCTGCCAATAACGCCGTTTCCAAATGTCTAATTACAGTGTTCAATGCTAATGATTTGTGCAGAAGAAAGGACCTGGAATAAAGTGAGGAGTGTGAGGAGTCTGATGGGAAAAGCCTTCCAGTATGGTATGATTTTACTTAAGGTCATTTAACCTACCCCATTTCTCTCTCATTTTTTGCAGGGCTGGGGCAGAGCATGGGGCAGGGGTTGCGCTCCGTCAAATTTAGAGGTTTTCATTCTACTCTTTTTCTAGATTTTTAGGTATGGCCGTTCCCAGTGAGGGGCCACTACCCGCTAGCTGATGACTTGCCAAGTCTCTTGCTGTATCTAATCCTTGCTCTGCCGGCCTGGGGAAGGCTGGGGGGCAGGGGTGGCAGCCCCGGGGAGTGGCAGGGGGGCTCCCACCTGGGGCCAGGCTGCGGGACCTCCCGGGGACCCCACGGAGGCTCTGGCCAGCAGAGGGCAAAGCTGCTGCACGCTGTCCTGTGCTGCGGACACAGCGCAAAAAGCTTAGGGCAGCTTTCCATCCTGTGTGTTTTGCTATACACACCGGCTAATCACATAGGTGAAGCTATATACATAATTTTTTTTGAAAGAAAAAAAAAAAGTCCCCTATGTTCCCAGGTACCCAGGGAGCCTGCGAGGTGAGCAGATGCTGGGATGCAGAGTGCCCGGGCACCAGCCATGAGCCCTGGCTCTCATCTGCTGCCTGTGATGGACCAGAAAGATGCTTTTCTAGTACATTCAGGAGAGATTTTCATCAAGCTGGGAAAATAGTTCTCCGAGGGTAGCTAAAACTACTTGCATCTGGGTTGAATTCCCACCCTGCCTCAGACAGCAGAGCTATCCACAGAGAAATTTGGGTAGTTTGGCACTGAATTACTCTTCAGTCAATAACAGATCAGATAAATGCAGAAGTGTCATCAACACAGAGATCTCCGCTAACTGGTGGTGGGAGTGTACATGATACGTGGAACGCAGGTTGCACGTGTTCTTCCTTGTTGCCAAAAGTGAAAGCATAATTAATATCAAAGTAAGAAGCTCCCCAACTCCTTCTGTCTGCGGAGGGAGCGTGTTCCAGTTCTCCCACCCTCTGACCAATGTATGGAGCACACATGGTTGAATATCTTTTTGCCTTTGTGGTTTATGCAATTTTCTCCTTCGCTTTTCTTCCCACCATGGCTGGTATTTCTGTTTGCTTTCCTTTCCCTTACCTGCTACACACTGGAATGTGGTTTTGCTGTGAAAAGTGGTTTTTTGTTACCTAGCGTTTTGTGTAGTATTTGTTTGGTGACTATTTTGGGAATACAGCTGCTCCCTCAGATCTTGCCCATCACGTTTGGTGCCTCAGCAGATAACTTCTTGCAAGGTTTAGCCCAGAAGACCTCTTCCACGTGCACAAATGCAAGAGCACTTGACCTGTTGGCTCAGTTGAGTCAGACTAATATAATTTAAAAACTTGGTTCAGAAGCAGGCTATGCTGTGTAGTCTGAACTTCACACTCACCAAAAAGAGCCTGATTGTAAAACCCAAACCCCCAAATTTCCTTCTTTGTGGCAAGTAATATACATCAATTATTCTCGTCTAAAAATAAAGTCAATCTTATTGCAAGGTAACTTACAAGGTGGGCATTTTCTCTCACCGATTGTAAGCTAAAGTCTCTCTTCGCAGTGGTTTTTACCTGGCATAGCCTCAAGAAAATGTGGCATTTATTCAGCGCAGACAAGTTCTCATGCGTGGAGACGGGCAGAAGTGAGCTCAGCCATGCTGCACGCTTGCTTCGGGGGCATCCGCTGCTGTAAAACCAACGTGATTGAATCGCCACGAAGGATGGGCCCCTCCTTCCGCCTCTTTCCCCTGTCAGTGCAGAGTGCTCACGGGAGCCCACGTCTGAGTACAGCTCCAAAAGCAAAGTTAGGTCATTGTTACTGAAAAGGCAGACGCCAGTTCCATCTGCCTCCTTTTATGTTACATTTTTCTTTGTTATTCTCCACGTTGTAGCTGTAGACTTTCTTGCTTTGCGTGTCTTATGCTATGGCAGATACAGAAACTTCTGTCCATTAATCTGGCTAAAGTTTCAGACATAATTAATCTCTTTGATACAATGCTGTTTTGATATTATGTCTTTTTTTTTTATTATTCTGACATTTACCACTCTCAAAACTGAAAGCTGAATTTTGAATCCACTGAATTTCCTTGACTTGCACTGAAACATCCACAGCAAAGCTTATTATTTATGCCACCACAATTCATCCTCAAATAATTTTCCCCCGTCTTCTCCCACCAATAGCTCTGCGGTGTTTTCTGGTCTGTGTTAGATTTACCTCTCACGTCAGATGTGAAAAGGTAGATTAAACTGTGAGCCTAGAGCGATGGAGAGAGTATCAAACAACCGCATCTGCTGGATTTTCCACTTGACACAAGTTTTATTTTGCTCTTAGAAGAGCCAGATGATTGAGATGAGCAGATTTACTCAGTGTTTTATGCTTTTTGCTAAGGGTTGGTCTTTGAGATGGTGGCGAGGGTCCCTGGCTGGAAGCTCCGGTCCGTGCCCTGATCCCATGCCCCGTCCTGCCCGTGGCCGCCCAGCCGGGCACCCAACGTCTGCGTTTACACTGGAACTGCTCTTGCGTGAAAAGTAACAACTGTGGAAAAAGCACAGTGAGACTCTTGAAAACTTTAAGCAAGAGGGCGATAATTTCCCTTTTCCTATTGATTCACATAATCTTCTTTTTCCTTTCCTGTCCTCCTTTTATGCTCGTTCCTTCTCTCTTTGTCACTGGTTTCCTGGATGCCAGGATTAAAGGTGAACCCCTTTCCCTCTAACGCTCTCATCACCTCCTTACCACATGGCTGTCTGAAACCCTACTGCTCTCTGCCAGGTCCGTTGCCGTGCTCTTGCACTGATGGAAAAAACAGAATAATGCAATTTGAATCGGGGGGCAAAATATTTGAAGTTATTTGGGTGTCGAAACATGCAGCTGTACAGCCTAATTGGGTTTAGACTATATCTATATATATATAATTCTACAGCCATATATATCTCTCTCTGTGCAACTATATATAGATACAGCTGCAGTGGCAGAATGGGTCATCCGCAGCTTCCAGCAGGGAGAGACGCAGAGAGTTGTTTTGCAGTTTTTAAGCCCGAGTTTGGCACCATCCCCTGTTTCAGATGCCCTGATTACGACTCCTGTGCTGTAGTTTATATCCCATTTGTGGTCAAAGTATTTTACCATGGCTGGGGACACGTTGCTTGCAGCTGGGTTGGATTCTTTCTGTTAGGGAAACCTGCCAATGTGGCCCACTCCTTTTAATTCGTACCTTCTTCCTTTTTTGGTCAGGTACTCCACATTTATTTTGTCATAAATTGTGTATACTCGCCTCTTTGATGTGCGAAAGCAACAATTTTAGGGAACGTTCAAATACATTAAAGCAACTGGTAGCTGGTAGGCATGGAACGCTGCATGCAGAAGACCGAGTCCTTCCTTAGGGAGCTTCCTGAGGAGCTCCTATCAGAAAGGAATGGCTGGAGCTTCCACAACGGGGAGGTATGGCTGTGTTGGCTAATGGAGTGCGGTCACATCGTACACGGAGATGATAAGTTGGCCTTTGGATGCGAGGTGGCAATTTATGTGGGGAAATGGAGGTATTCCTGCTGAAGCTGGTGGCAGGCGAGGCTGAGAGAAGGGTAGTGTTTTCTGCAACGTTAGACTGGCATCCCACGCTGGAAAAAGACAGCTTGCCCGCCCGGGAAAATGTTATTTCTCTCCACTAGCCCCATGTGAAGGCTGCTGGATGGCAGACAATGTGTCGTGCTGTGTGGGCAGACGTTAATCGAACTGCCTCGCGCCGGTTGTTCTGCCGTCGGCGATCGCCACCTTTCCAGATCGCGATGGCTGTCTCATCCGCTGCTTTGCCTCTTTGGAAAAGGCGCGAAAGAAGCGCACTGCTGTCACGCTGCCTGTGGCCAAATGGAGCTGGAGCAGTGCAATCCCTTCTTCACCGTGATCTCCTTGGAGAAGTGTAGGGAAGGCATGACTCCCGGGGGAGTGCTGGGACAGGCTTTCCTGGTCTCTGCAGCATCCCGGCGCCAAGGGAGACCTACGTGACGGAGTGCCTGCGGATGAGAGCGATGACTCGAAGCAGCCCTGCGACACCATGCAGCTAGAGGGGGCAACACGTGGTGATGCAAAAAATAAGAATTACGCATACAGAATAGTAATACCACCAAAAAAGCCCCATAGCTAATACCCAGCAAACATTCCTCACGGCGCTGTGCTTCCCTGTTGTTTCCCATATTCTTTTAGTCTACCCTGCAAAAGAGGTGTGAACATCCTTAAGGAGAGAGAGAGGTGACCTGGGATTTGCGGCGGCGAGGTGCTGAGTGCTGGGAGCTGCCGCCGGCCCCTCGCACCAGGCAGGACGGGCCCTTCTGCAGGGGGCTGCGCGCGTGGCCGCAGGTCATGGAGAAGCTGAATAATGTTCCCGGCCTCAGCAAGCTGTCTCGGTTGTGTGACTGCAGTATCTCTTGGAAATGTCCCGTGTCTGGTGTGGAAAAGGCAAGGAGTAATTTTGTCCGAAAGTAAAGTTGATATTTCTCAGTGACATTGCTCTGCTGTAGATGCTCACAGAATATAACTTGCAGGGATCTCTCGGACTGAATGGAAATGTCAAATGCATTGCTATGGCCAAATACAAACAGATATTTCCAAAGTAATATGGCTATTAAATAATTATATGTGAGATAATAATCTAAGAAGCACACATGGCAAAAATCTAGTGAGACCAAATACTCGTTTCGGTCAAAATTGGAGTTTTTTGGTCTGATTGTAAATGCAGCTGTTCAAAAAGTCTTTTCATGCAGCGGAGAAGTCTCTTCTGCTGTTCTGAAGCTTACTACAGAAAGGTGATAGAGACACATATATAGGTGCGGCTTCTTAAGTATATCTTCTGCATAATACCAAAATCAAAACAAGGATCCTGACGTTAGGACAGGACAAGACGAAAGACTAAAGCTGTGTGTCTTTCAACATCAAAATACAAGGCCTAGCATTACGTGACGCTAATCTACGCAATACCATGGGCAGCTTGAGGCCCATCAGGTCCATCTGATGAGGTTCTGCCACCATCCCATCTGTTTTGTATTCATCTGTCACTGAGACTCAGAGCCACCGGAGAGGAAAAAGAACTGGCAAGGTCATGCAGTGGCTTTTTGACATCAATACAAGCAGTGTGGGAATTGCGAGGGGTTGTTTCCTGGTACTTATCACGGGCATCAAAACGTAACGTGGGGGAAACCCAGAAGATCTAGAAATACCACATCATCTCCCACTTATGAATCAATACAATTGTCATTCTTCAAAATTTCTAGACCGAAAGCTACAGGTACACGGCATTTCAGCTGTTCCCTAAGAAAAGGAGACGCCGCGTGTCGGACTCGGCATGTCAGCTTCCCGCCGGTACAGTCTGAACCCTCCTGTAGGCTCCGCTACGACCATTAGACGAAAAAGGTACAGTATCGACTCCGTTAGCTGGAATGAGCTGGTATCGCTCCATACGATTGTCTTAAAACAAATTAGATCAAGATTTGGCTAACGGCAGATGTTAAAAGGAAGAACAAGTAAGAGCAGCCGTATACCCAGTGGGACTGAGGTTTCCTTTAGCTCGGCACCCTGTCTCCAGCAGCACCAGCAGTCGGTACCCAGGGAAGAGGAAAAAAAATGGATAAACAGACACTGAAATGTCCCTGAAGCAGTCCCTGAGCCTCTAGAGTGCAGAGTACTTCTTTTAACTCCTACTTTATTATCCCTTCTAGTAGGCTGTTTTTCAGTCCTCGGTGACACCTGCTAAAGAGTAAATGCTCTTTCTCTGCATTCCCCGCGGGCTGCCCTACTTTACGTCATCACCTTGGAGACAGAAAACGCAATTCTGTGCAAAATCAGTATCTGCTTGTCCCGATTCCTGATTCACTTTTTTTATCGGAGGCTAGGGAGCGAAACCCTGACCCTGCTGAAATCCCTGGGCAGGCCACAGTTCAGTTGGGTGCGGCGGGGGCTGCGGCTTTGGGAGGTGAACGCAAGGCAAAGAGAAGTACTTTGGGCACGCCTCGCAGGTCGTGGCGCAGCTCGCCCTTTCTACCCTTTCTGCGGTGCCTTTGTTCTCGAGCAGTTTCCATGGTGCCCCCGCTTTGTCTGCAGACCCGCAGGCAGCACTCTTCTCGAACATGCCACACAAGATGATTTTATGCGGCGGCGCGTTGCGTGGCTGTGCTGCAAAGCTGTAGCGCAGCCTGCTAGGCATCAGCCGCCACAAATATCTTGCAGGCTGTCTCACGGGCGCATCTTTAGAAAGTATGGATTGACGTGTTTTAACTGAAGGGAGCGATGTAGATAATGCTACCTGAGCATCCAGCTCAGCCTTTCGCCAGTCATGTTTGGCAAATTAAAATAACAAGAGGAGGGCTCTTGTCCAAAGGGATTGTTGCTGTAAAAAAAAAAAAAAAAAAAAAAACAAAGTAATAGAGGGCTTAACAAGAAAGAGCAGCCATGCTGCTTGCTGCAGCACTCTGCAAATTTTATCTTCATCCGACAGGGGTGTGAAAGTAGATGATCTGTATGTGTAACACAGCATCACTCCCCTCACATAGAGACTGGCAAGGATGAGGTCAAGCTCATTTATCCGTTATCCAGCTGTTAATTCTCTGCTAACCGTTCCGATCCCGGAGCACTGACCCCCTGAACCGCTTCGGCAGGCGACAGGGAAGACCTCGGGGTCCTCCCATCAGGTGCAAAGTCAGAAGGGCTAAGTAACCTGGCCCCCGTTTTTTATGCCTGGGAATAATATACCTCAAGAAACCCTGAGCGTTGAGGGGTAGAGGCTGTTCAGAGGGGAACGGTAGAGTGTTGATGGCCCAATACTAGAAATATTTCAGCAAGAAAACTGGTTCTATGAAACTTACAGGCTCTTCATCCAAAAACAGCTGGAGTGTAAAATCACTGCCTAAATGAAGAAGCAGACAAAAGGACAAAGCTGTGCTAATGGGGGATTTTAGCTCCCAGGCACAGCAGAGGGTAGATTAAATGGTGGAAATAAGGCTGGAGGTCTGTTAGCAGGCTGTGTACGGGAATGCAGTTTAATCCAGGACCTGCAGATATCAATAAGAAATGGAACACTATTAGAGTTAGTATCAAAGTAGAGAGAGAATATAACCAAGGACACAAGGGCAGCTTAGAAACAGAGATGTCCTAGTCACAAAAACTCAGTACTTTGAGCAGAAAAGAGGTTTTCTTCGTTAAGGTGAAGCTTGTACTGTGTGTTGGGATAGAACAGGCTGCTCCCCAAAGCTGGACCTGAGAATTAATGGTTTGTAAGCCTTGGCAGAGGTTTTCAAAGATGCCTAGAAAATTATAATGCCCAATTAAATAGGAATCGGTCGTCCAGGTCCCTTAGGTGGTCCTGAAAATCACAACCACTATGCGCTGCATCTAATTTTCGGTCAGATTTTCTTCCCCTCCGCTTCTCTTGTCGCTCCTCTTCCAGCACCATCCCCAGCTGCCGCTGGCACAGACCTCCGGCTGAAGCCTAAGCCAAGTAGCAGGGCTTTGAAACATGGCATTCGAGCAGCCTCAGTGGGGACGGGGGAGAGGATCGTCCGTCCCTGCTGAGGCCGTTCAGAACTGAACCTGTGGCAGCCGTTACACACCAGCCGACCGCTATTTCTCTCACCAGACACCTCCCTCTCACTTTGGGCCCATTTTTGTACCTCTGACACGGAAACACGAAGCCGGATCAACAGTGAAAAAGCAGGCTCTGCTCCAGTGAAGTTAAGAAGTGTGAGATCTAGTTTCGATGGGTTTTTTTTCTTGGCTGATGTTAGCATCTCACATGCTCGTACCGTGCACCTGACCCGTTTGGGCTGCGGCGTCCGAGCTACGCGTTGGCTCTGGCGGAGATGACGGGGGTGTATGTCCTTCAAGCTGGAGGATGCTTTGCGAAGGAGCATTAGGCGAAGGACAGCACACGTTAAGCACGTCCTGCGCAGAAGGTGGGACTGTAGAGAGGCAGGTCCCCAGCACACGCGATCCTCTGCTGAAGCAAGGTCCCCAACGAGCTTTAATTGACGTAGATGAATGTCATCCTTTCGTGCTCTCCTCAATTATTCTAAGCCGAGCACCACTGGATGACTGCCTGCATCAGTCTCAGTCCTCCTCTTCAAGCAGGGCACAGGCTGGCTGGGAAACCATGCCCAAAGCGCTGTCGCCGTAAGAAAGACGACAGAGGAATTGAGAAAATTGGATCGTTCTTTATATCTCCGTATTGTTTCACCCTGTACGTTGGGACCTTGCGCTGGTCACCAGCAGGACACAGGCTGGTTTCCTCCACCCCTCCTTGCTGCCAGGAGGCACTAATTGCCTACCAGAGCTTGCTCTTTTTGGCCTCTGACTGAGAAGTTCGTTGCAACCACAGAAACAAAATCAGCACAGGGTGCCTTGGGGCTCTTCTGGGCTGTCCCCATGCCCAAGGTTGAACCTTTCTGGGTTATCTGGGGTCAGGAGAGAGATTTTCCCACAATCAGCCAGTGCTACGGGCCGTATCAGCAAAAGACCATAGGGAGCTTCTCTGCACTAGATTAACTGGCCAGGACCCCCTGGGAATTTACCGTGTCCTTGATTCTCCCCACCCGCCCCCAGCAACTCCACACCGGGAATGGGCTGTACCCAAGCGCAGAGGTGAGGGAAGTCCTCCACCTGGCAAAGGCTTGGGAGACAGGAAAAGAGAAAAAAAAGCCTCATTATTTTGGAGGTAAGTGGTAAAGTAGACTTGCAAGCAAACAGGAGGGAAAACTAGCCCTGAATGTGAACAGGATCATGGGTGCCATCTAAGACGGGAACAGCGTCGCAAGCTTCCCTTGGAGCCACCCTCCAACGGCACCTTTAAATACCGCAGGCTTCAGACCGAAACTCGGTCAGGGCCACAGCACTGCTGCCCTCTTACCTGGGTCTTGGTTTTCCGCTCGTTCCCTCCGCTCCACCCTTCTCAATGACCAAGTATCCAACTCCCACCACCAGTTATTATTGTCTCTCAGCCCTCCTTAACCTCCGGATCCGTCCAGTCTACCCGTGGCTCTGGAGTTCCTGAGGTCCTCAGCTGCGGTGCCAGCCTGCAGCAGGCTGGCAGCGTGCTGGTAGTTCCCAGGAATAAACCCGCTTGACGTGCGCAAGGCACTGTAGCGCCGGGCACCTCGGCGGGATCCAAGGAGGAGACGCGCCCTTGCGTGACGGAGGCGACGTGGGCAGGCGTTCCCTCTGGAAATACTAGGAGATGGAGAGTGGCATCGGAAAAAATACAGGTAAGCAGGATGAAAGCTCTTGTAGCGGACAGACGGGTGTATCTCGCAGTGGTGTTTGGCTTGAGTTTTATGCTCCTCTACGTCTAAACTTTTTGTATGGGGTTGTGAAAATACCATATGCACCTGCAACGTTCCCCAAACGAGAAATAACAGCTTTCCCCATCCAACAGCCGCTGTCTCTTTTTCAGTAAAAGACACGCCACATGTTACAAAAAGCTGTGGTGGTCCTTCCAAATCTGTGTGAACGGTTTCCAGTCTGCTCTGAAACCCAAAGCCCCTTTCAGCTGTTGTTAGGTGCTAGGTGATGCTTAAGTGAAGATTCCGGCACAGAGTCACAGCCTATGAGCTCGGTAAAGTAAGAACGAGTGAAATAAATGTAATACATATGCTGATTATGGGAGAAACACACATGGAGTGAGTGCCAGCTCTCCAAGCTGGCTGGAAGACGTAAATTTATTTATTTGCGGTTCTGACGAGAAGGGGCTGCGTTCTGCGTCGTCCTCTGTGCACCACCTTTGCACCTAGCAAGGTCTGATAACGACCTGAAACAAGTTTCCGTTCAAAAGGAGGTTTTCTTTTCCCTCCATCCCGGGCTCCCACCGCTCGCCCTGGGCTGGCACCAGCGCAGCAGCGCCGGGAGGTCCCTCGGGGCAGCTGGCAAACAGCCCTCCGAAAAACATCAGCCTGCAGCTGGATCCGGCTGACCACCCAGCTGCCACAGTGTCAGCAAGGAAAGGGGTCAGGGATATGAAGCCGGAGGTGGGGCTAAAGGTATTGGCTAAATCGAACAAGATGAAAGTAGTTTTCAAATGAATTAGCCGGTAGGAGTAAATTTAGCTTTACCCTAATGCGATAACAATGACGGCGATTGTTGAGCCTGTGCTTCCAAAGGCTGATTTTAGCTGATAGCGCTAGAAAGCGGGAGGGCTGATAAGCCTGGACACAGCGGAGCAGGCTCTGGAGCCTGGGGCGGGAGCCCGCCTTCGGTAGAGGAATGCTTTTGATTAACGGTTTTCCTACACCTCGTGTTAAGGACCAAAACTATTTTTGGAAAAAAACCTGAGTGAAGCAGGAAATTTCTGCTCCGCTGAGTAAGGGGATGACTTTTTTTTTTTTAATGCGCTAGCAGGCGGATCGCTATAGAACTAGATGGGTATTTTGGTGAGGATTTCTGCCGTGGCGCCACACTTAAATGCAAGCGAACGAAGGTTTCCTGGGCCGGGCAGGCAGGGGCGTAGCAAGCTCCCGTGGCTCAAAACTGGAGCTAAGTGAGTATAATTAACCGTCGGCACCGCTTGCTTAGGGCTGTGATGGATTCATTTTCACTCGCTGATTTCAAACCGTCTTTCTGACACGTATATTGTAGCTCCACCAGCTGTTTGGGGTTTGCTGTAGGAGTCACGGAGGGAAACTGCATTCCCAGAAATTCCTGTCTTATGGGGGAGATCAGACCCTCTGATTATAGGGTCCCTCGTGGCCTTAAAATATCTGAATGTAGGCGGCGGGGAATGATGCTTCCCCCTTCACGTTCCACCCAGGTAAAGGCCGAAAGGCGTTTAAAGCCCTGCATGCGTTTCTGCGCCATCAGACGGCGGAGGACGACGATAACCGCGCCGGAAAATATCCGTATTTTTCTAAAACCCTGAGCCACCACCCTTTTCTTCCCGTATTTCGAAACTTAAGAGCCGAAGGGGAAGGTAGAACAAGATGTCATCGTTTAAAACAAAGCCGCAGCGGGTTTCCCTGCTGCCCGGGGATGCTGCGGCTGTGTGCGGTCACCCACTCGTGGCTGGGCTGGGGCTGC
>WAAD01008308.1:28148-52762 GCA_013389945.1 Fregata magnificens
TAACAACACCCCCCCACCCCTCAAATTATTTCAAGGCAGCGCACCCGCACGGAGCAAAGCGCGTGCACGCGTGTAACTTCACGCGGTTGCCAGCGATTTTGGTGCACCGCGACATATTTCGCGGTGCGTTACCGCCGTAGCGGCGCGTATCGCGAGGCACGAATAAAATCTTAATTAAGGTAATGCAGCAATTTTCAAGCGGCCGTTCCCGCTCTTGCTGCACGCAACGCTTTTTCCGCTTGCATCTATCCCCTTGCAAGGAGAGAGCTCCGGTTTGCGGCGGCTGCTGCATTAATTTACATTTGGAACGGTGAAGTTGGTCGCGGGAGTTGTTTGACGTTCTCTACCTGGCCGGGGCGGCGCGGCCGAGGAGCGGTGCGGCCCAGGAGCGGTACGGCCGAGCTCCCGGGGGCTTCCTGCCACGAGCGCTTCGTGTCTCCTGAACACGAGAGAGGCAGAAATGGAGGGACGCGGTGCTGGTGCGTTCCGTTTGCTCTTTCCCGCTAAGACCGAGATGTCACCGCGGTAAGATTAATAAAGAAAAAGCTGTTGCAAAGGAGGATTCCCCATGAGTAATCAGATTAGCATGGTATGTATGTACTGGAACATAAATCCAAATATAAATCCCATCCGGCTCCTTTTGGTTTTCTTTTCATTTTCACTGCGAGGCTGGCGGTACCCTTGACGAGGAAATCTCAGGGCTCTGCGGTTGGGACAGGCACCTGAAAGTGCGGAGGGGCGTCTAAACTCGTCAACCCCCCTGGAAATTTGGGCTGGGTAACTGAAGCAAAACAGCCTTTGTGTGGGTTTGCTTCTGACCCTGGCTGGAAATGCCCCAAGAACAGCCTTCCCCCTCCTATTTTGGGGATCCCCGTGGAACCTGGCTTCTGTTTGCATTTAATTTATCCCGCTTGCTTCCTGGAACCCCGTGGGCGGTATCCGTCCAAGCAGCCACCGAGACCCTCGGTGACAGCTCCCTTCCTGCCGTGATCCTGCTTGTTTCAAGCCTCCGGTTTGCTCCTCAGCAGCATGGCAAACACGAGGTTGCCAGTTATTCATTCGAATAGCAAGCAATTATCACCGTTAACAGTGCTTAATCACAAGCGGCTGCCACTAGCCGCCGACGGAGACGAAGGGACAGGAAGCCCTGCCAGACCAACAAGCTGCTTTCGGCTCGGAAGTTTCGAACGCAGGGACGGTTTGCTTTATTGAGCATATCGGGCAGCCGGGGGCAAAGCAGAGCGGCCCCCGCGCCGTACGGGAATACGCTGCTGAGGAGGGATCCCGCCCGGCCGGCGGCAAACGCAGACCGCTGCGTTCTGCGGAGCGTTCTGAACCGACTTCTCACGGGGTTATTCATTTGACATGAGAATGAAACGACAAGGTGATATCCTGAATCGGTACGCGGAAATGGCTCATGAAAAAACCTGGCTACTACTGCCTTCCTATGCGTTTTGTCCGCTGTATTTAGAATTATTTTTAATTGCGTTTAGAAGGAAACCACTCGTCGGACACGTTTCTGAACCAGGGCTGTGGCAGAGTCTAGTATTTATTTGAATTTTTGCTGCCCTTCCATAAGATGGCATACGTACAGCTTATTGGGTGACCTTCACAGGAATTCGGAAGTCCGTGAATAAATGCACGAAGCCGCTCGAGACCAAGGTGAAGAACACAACGATGGCTGAAGTCAATCAATTTTCCTATAAATCACTACCCGCCTCCCACTTTATCAATCAATTTTCCTATAAATCACTACCCGCCTCCCACTTTACCAAGCGTCTCTTGCGTCCTTAGGAGGGATGGGGAGAGTACAGAACACAAGGGAAGCGAACGCATCTGCTTGAAACCGTCGCGCTGACTGTTTTGTTAGCACAACGCGCTTACTGCGACAGCCCTTCATGAAAACTGAAGTCAGCAACGTGCTGAATTCCCACTGCACGGGGGCCTCTCAGCGGTCCCGGAGGCTAGTCCCGTCTCGCAGCTTGGTAGCGAAACTCACTGAAGAAGCTGTTTGAAGTTACATGGGGGGAGTTTTTACTCTTTCAGTTCATTTAAGAGATCTGTGAATCCGTCCTTTACGTTGAATATGTATTTGGGGGCGCTTGCGGAACGGAGGCCATTGTTTGCATCTGTGAGCTGTGAGCCTGTTTTAGCAAGAACTGTGTCTTACCTTAAGCACCTGAGCGGTACCATTTAAGTTGTGCTTAAAGTACACCTTGCCGAGTCAAGGACCGCAATCAGATACCACTGAGATTTCTTACGTAAAGCTTAAGAATGCGCCGAACAAAAAGCCAAGCTATTGTAAATTACACCGTTGGAGACCATCGCGTTTGGAAATGGATGGAGGTTGTTTCCCTCATTAGTAGTCACATGAGTTATTTCCACTTTTTTTCCTTCCAGTTGTCAAGGCTGTACTTCTCTTGTCGAAAGAAAATGTAAACACTTATCCTCACATTAAAAAATACAACCAGATTAATAAAATTCGCAAACCAAATACCGAGTGTCTTGCATCAGAACACTCGATCCGTAGAAGAAGCAAAGCGACAGAAATAGTATGGAAGGGGAGGACCGGGACGCTGGGTTGACGTGGTGACGTGGATCCACGGTTAAATGAACCCTTTTATGGATCCCCCGTTGCCCGTTTGGCAGGCGGGTCCCTTCTTCCAGCCTCTGTGGAAGCTATTCCGATGTTTGAACTCCACACGTGCAGCAGGGTCCGCTACAGCGGACTGCCCTCCTCAGCCAGCACAAGGGTATCGGCAAGGTGCATTGCCGTTTCCGATGACCCTCTGCACGGCAAAATCAAGTCGGCTTCAGAGGAACCGATTCAGGTTACCGTATTAGGACCTGACTGATGGATTAAGAGTTGCTCAGGGTAAGAAAGAAATGACTGGAGGTACCGAAGGGTAGAGATCCACACGCTAGGACAGGGTTCAGTTCTGGTCCTTTGAACAACCGAAAGATTTCAGTGAGGAATCCTGCTTAATTTGGCGTTGTGATTTTATATGAGTGTGTCTCTGTGAGTAAGAGAAAGGAAATGGGGATAACCCCCCCCCCCCTCTTACTAACTGTTCGCTAGGAAATATTTTTAATCCAGTGACATTGCAAGCTGCCTAACTCATTAGCAGGAAAGACGTACGATAAGAATTGTACTGCTTACGGGGCAACATAAAATTCAGGTGGCTTAGCGCTTTGGACTTGAGTATACGTCTGGTTAAATAGAAACAGGTTAAATAGAAACAGGCCAGCAATGCTGAAACTTGTGAATACTGTATTAGACAATACTGGTTTTACGATTTAGTGAAGAATCTAAAGAACGCCTTTACTAGAAGAGAGGGAATATCTTCTCGCTAATGTTGTAGATGCGTTGAAGGGCTGAATTGTATCTAGCGACTTCCCTGCGTTCTACAGGGAAAAGTGAAAATGAAACCGAGGTACCGGTATCTGAATATATTGTACTGTGCGAGCGGTTCAGCGTATAGATGGCTTAGACATGACAACGTGACAGCCGTAGAAATAAAGTCAACGGTAGAGCTAGGCAAGAAATAGTTTTTCAGTTTTGTGAAGGTATTAGGTGCTCCGGAGTTTTGCTGCGTCACACTAGGACAAACCTTTCAACGTTTTTCGTGAAGTAAAGAGAAAGAGGCGCGAGCAGGTGTTGCCCGTCTCTCCCGGGCTGTGCGACGTGCGGCTGCAGTCACCCTTTCTGCCTTGCTTGGAGCAAGAGACGGAGACGGGGATTCCCGCATCGCTGACCCTCAGGCTGTTCTGGGGTCCTTCTTTGAGAACCAATTCTCCCGTCATAAGTGTCCCACTCGGTGTTATCTGCCACGGCACTTAGGTGCTGCTATCCTACCACGCCTCTGAGCGCGCAGGAATAAATGGGTGATCTTAATCCGTTATCTGATAGGAAAAGAAAGGGCGCAGGAGTGTTTTCTACTGTGATTTAACTGATCTCAGTCAAAGTTGCTTATCATCGAGCAAGTCACACGGTAATTTTCCTGATGTCATGCCATTATTGATCCCCCTGAAATCCCTTTATTCCATATCATTCTCTTTCGGTAAAAGACCTGTCTGTAAAACGATGCCTGGAACTGGAAGTCCTCCTTTTCCTATTCAAGCTCTTTTTTTTATTTATTTTTTTTTTTTTTCCCAAATATGGTTGGACGTATTTGGAAATCCAGATACGTCCAAAAGGACGTCAAGGATTCTGGGGTGCCAAACTCATGGCTCGGAGTGAGAACCAAAACCGGAGAGAGAACACCCGCCACGCTGTTCAGAAGAAGGGTGCCGGTGTGGACGTGGGAAGATGCAGAACAGAGCTCCTCTCATTCTCTTTCTCCGGGGATGTTTCCGCGGCAAAATTGTCTTGTATTGCGAATCCATGAGAGCAAGACATTTGCTTGAGTGCTAAAGAGAGCGGAATATGAGACCTTCAGATTTTACCCCGTACCTCGTTACTGGGAGAGCCAAAGTCACCACAAGCAGTTGAGACGGCTGGAAATAAGAAGTATGGCTGGCCTTGTGTATTGTGCCAAACGTGACTCTTGGATGCAACAGCAATTCGTCTCTATGCTCAAATTATACCGTTTTTCAGCCTGTCACATTACATGAACTCTAACAGATGCGGTCTCGTCGGTATGAGGTCTCCACCTAGGGCTTGGCAAAAATCTTGTTACGGGGAACGCTTCCGTCGGTGTGTGGGACTGCGGGAACTAGTTTTCTTCTTTTTATTTTCTTTTCTCAAGGAGTTTCCCCCTGGAACTCTGCTGGATTTTGTCTCTTCCCGTTTTATACTTTCCTCCTGTAAAGGAGGAGAAGACAAACCCTCCCAAAAACTTGTGCGGCACTGCAGCGTTACGAGGACGTCTTCTGGACCGCTCGTACTACTGACTGTTCATATACTGCTGGCGTGCTTTGGCGCTGCCTTTGCTAGCCCACTGCTCTTTATCCCACTCCCCAGGCTTTCCCTGCTGCAGGACGGTCCTTCTCCCCTGCTAACAGTTGGTGGGATTTGAGGATATTTGAAGCTTCTCTTCCACGGGTGGTTTAGACTGATGCCCTTCCCAGCCCACCCTTGCAGTAGCTTTGCTTTGGACAGTATGTTGTTTGCCTTCACCTCTTTGCCGGCATGGATTCTAGTTCCGTAATTTCAAAAATTAGACTGGTTTGAATTCCCCATTTTCAAGGTTTCTTTGAACTTTAATTTGAATTCAAGCTTATTTTTAATTTTACCTTCTGCTACTATGGAGGATTAGAAGCAATTCGTCCAAAACTAGAATGACTTGAAAATCAGCGCAGTGAAGTACTCGCTTCGGCGTCACAGCACCGAGTAAAGAGAACATCTGTCAAAGGGAACGTTTCTATTTCAGTGAACCGTGTATGCCGTATCAAAGGGAAAAGGGGGCTAGAAAATGCCTTCTCACTGATTTGAAATGATGAAACATAATGCATAATGAACCTGTTGCATAATAGACGTAGGCTAATGTAGGAAAAAGTAATTACAGTTAGCGAGTCAATGGCTACATGTATCTGGATTACATATAAAAATTACTATGCCACGGTGTTACTTAGGTTGCAAAATCAAGCACTTAGTAGTTACAAGCTAATAGGATTAAGGACTGTGCAATCTTAATTCTGTCCCCTTCTGTGTCTGTCCTTCACGCTGACTCGGGCTCTGGAAAAAAAGGCTTACGTGATCGTATAATGAGAAACTGAATCACAATATATGGTAACACACTGTAGGATAACAAATATACTTCTGCCACACTGGCAATTTTTTTTTAGGCCCGCAATCAAGAAAAGGGAAACGGTAATTTTGGAAAGCTTGCTTCCCGGCCAACCGCGAAGGGAATTTGCAAGCGGAGATTAAAGGTACAGCTCCGGCTCCAGGTCTTTACGCCGGCAAAGTTCTCCTGTCACCTGGGGGCTGGGCTTTCGCACACGGCAGGACCGCCTGAAGATTATTACGTATTACATAAGGGAGGTGAAATCTTTTAAAACGCTTGCTTTCCGTAGCATTCAGCGAGGGAATCGCAAACGGTCACGGTAGGAAGAGGTGTGTTGCGATGGATCGCACACGAAGCGCGTACCGGGGAGGATGGATGGGAAGAACAACTGAACTAATTGCTGGTGCTGTGTAAAGCCGACGTTTGGTGTAGAGAAAGCCTAAGAGGGGTACTTTCTAAAAGCAAATGCAACCTCAGCTAGAAGGTTAGTCCGCTGCTTAACAGTTCAGCTCGGTATTTGTGTTTCAGTCACCTGAATACTCTGAACAATCCCGAGGCACGCAACAGAGATCCTGGAGCTTCTTAAAAAAGTAGCAAAAATTCTCCGTAATAAAAATCTGGTGTACGCAACATCACAGCCAATCCTCGGGTTTCGGTCCCGTTTCCGTGACATACGGTCACTGAAACGTAGAGCCTGCGAGACCGCGTGGCCGTGGGTTGGTTGCATTTAGTCAAAGGAGCCCGCTGAAATCTTGGAAATGAGCAGATCCTTTCGACCACACGTGAGATTCTAAAATGAGGGAACTACGGTGAATCGTCCCGATTTATGCAGAGAACGCGTGCGAAGATTTACCACCGCCGCGCACACCACTTTAGTTTGAGCCAGCATTTTGAGCCTGCTGTGGAGGTGAAGAATTAAAGTTTTTAAATCCATTCACGCTCCAGTTGGGTCTTTTCTTGGTTTATAGAAAAGAGTGTGGAAAAGTAAAAGGAGAAAGGGAAAAAGTAAAGCGAGTCGCAGAGCATTGTCTGTCAGTGAGCATTAAACGTGTTCTAGACTAAGTTAATTTAGTAAGTACTGTCAGGTGCCCTGATGTGCGTGTGATGTCGGGGTGTCTCAGCCAGGTGGGAAGGAAAACAGACAAGGTGTCCTTCAAATATTACGACTTACTCCCCGAGGGTATAAAACCAGAAGTTGATGATTTTATGTGTATCAAAGGGACAGCGCTTCCTCGGGGAGGCTGGGACACCCCCAAAAATAAACCCGGCAGGAGGCCGCTTGCCGCCGAGCTGCGTTACAGTTTTGTGCTGGAAAGCAAACCCATTGAAACCCAACCAGGCTGCTGTTGAAACGCAGACGGGGAGGGGTTTTTTTTTGGGGGGGAAGGCATTCCGGGAGGGCGGATGGGCTTGGGGGGGGTGGCTGTGGGCAGGCAGCCCTCGGGGACTGCTGAGCCTCACTCCGCTCCACCAAAAGTCAATATATTGAAAATAAAGATTATTCTCTCTTGCACACAGGTGTTTATAGTTGGCTGGGATCTTTAGGGATGGAGAGAGAGGCTAGGCAGTGACCATGCAGGAGGATAAGTGGCTTTGAGGGGCATCATCCCTCCAAAAGTCCCAGGGAAAATATTTCCTTAATATTCTCAGTCTTTTATTACCTATCAGTTGACCTGGCCTGACACCTCACCACTACTAGCAGAGCACTGCCCATAGCTGAGTGCCCACCTCCTCCCCCCAGGAGCCTGCTTAAGGGCCGTGCTAATTACACCCAGCTGGTGCTAATTGCAAAGCATCGCACAAAGGTCCTGTAACTCACTTGCTCATTCCAGGCAGTGCTGGGGGAGAAGGTGCCAGAAGGTGCTGCCTTTGTTGGGCTGCTGCCTTCCGTCTGCAGGGGAGAAGCTGCTCCGGGCTGGTTGCTTGTGGGTGATTGCAGAGGTAGTGGTTTGTTTTATTTTAAATATAAATGTTTAAGAAAGAGGGGTTGAACTAAGGATTGCAATTTGATGTTGATGTCTGTGTCGGTATTGGGGCTAGTATAGCTTTGTTCCTGATGCTCTGGCGGTTACCAAGTTTCTTTGCATGCTTCCTAATTTATGTGTATATATCATATGAAGAGAGGAGAGTGTTTGGGAGAGGCTTGGGGTTTTTTTTTTTTTTTTTTTGGGAGGGGGATTGTTTGTTTTTTTGTGGTTTTCAGGGTCTTTTTATTGTTGGTTTTGGGTTGGTGGTTGTGGGGTTTTTTTTTTGGGGGGGGATGTGTGTGTGTCTTCTGTCCCTTCCTAGACTTGTACATGCCAGCGTTACCGAAGGCTGACTTTTGGCTCTTGGCGTTAAGCTTCTGTTCAGGGAGCTGTTGGGGAAGCCCCTTGCCCAGGGGGCCGGCTGGGCTGGGGGCCACGGAGCCCTCAGGGCTGGGGGGCTGCCCGCTCGGCGGCGAGGCTGCGGCCGCTCCCTCTGGTCGGGGTGGCAGCGGGAACGGATGCCACAGCTTGTTCTGGAAAAAGCGGCTACTGCACGCCCGGTGTCCGAGAGGATTTGCTTCTTAACTTGGCTGTTAAATATTGAAGCAATAGTGCTTCTTACCAGTCAGTGACTAAAAAAAGTAGAAGCAAACAACCCCCAAACCCCTCAAAAAAACCAACTCAGCACAAACTTTGTGAGCCTTTCCCTGCTAAATACTGATCACTGTAACTCAGAACCAACTGTCGTATCTAGCAGGATGTAGACTTCAAGATGTAGCCATGTTCTTTGTCTGCATTCTTCAAAAAATAAAAATATTTAAGTGAAGGGGGAAATGGTGAGCTAGAAGTTGCGGGTCATTACCCTGTGGAGGTTTATGAACGTGGATGGGGAAAACAGGCTGGATTCGGAATCCGTTGTTGATGCACAGAGATTTTTAGAGCCGTGCGAGCGGGCGGCTGCCTGAAAGGATCCGATAAAATTTCTGTTGGAAAGCTTTAGAGCTGAGAGCTGGGCCTTACTCACTAAAAGTGTCGGGAGTAATACTGTAAATGGGTTAAAAGTGCAGTGCTGCAGATTTTCAGAGTTGAGAGTGTATTGAGGTGAAACTTTTTCAATTTAGCCAAAACTATTTCTTTTCTGATCATAACTTTAATCTGTTATGATTAACTAATGCGGAGTGCTTGACGTCCTGATGTTCTTCTGATAATTGGCTGAACATGCAAACCAGGTTAGCGGTTGCTAAACCCTCGATGGACAGACAGCAGCGGCAGTACTAGTATGGCAGCTTTGCTAATGAGATGATGGCAGTAATATCAGAGTCGTGCTTCGCTCTCCCCCTGCCTCGGGACACAAAATTACAACCCTGAGAGCCGAAGTGTTTGCCAACGTCACTTTGGGGAATACTATTTAAATACGTGGTTTCTGTAAGTTGTCTAATAATATCCTAGAATAATATTTGTATCTGTTTTCCCTCGTTCTGTGCCATAACTGCTGGTGTCCGTTATGTGCAACTGCTCTGCGTTTTTACATTTAATCCAATTAAAGCTCTGGTCAAGTTTTACATCGCATCGGAGATTCCCAACATAAAGAAAAATGGACTGCCCTGAGCTGTGGGATGGCGCGGTGCTTACTGCACAAGTATTTGCTGTCTCTGCTTGTGCAGCTTGGGGGTTTTCTTTGTTTCGTTTTTGGCGGTCTAGTCTTGAAGTATTTTGATTTATCTGCAGAACTTGATTGCTCTTGTAGAGTATTAAGAGTGCAGTATGTAATGGGGCAGTTACTTGAGACTTCCTATATTAAAGGAATCTTTGTTTACGCAACAAGGATTCATTCATCCCCCCCCCCCCCCCCCCCCCCAAACATTTTGGAAAAGTGTTTGCCTTGTTAACTCTTCGTATTCGGTTCTACTGGTGTATATAAAATGACAGCTACAGGAGATGAAGTTGCTGACCTGTCCCTTCCAGGGGTTCTCTTCCAATGGTGTTTTGACCAGTGATAACCAAGGCGAGTTTCCACAAGTTATGTGCTGTCTTTGGCATTGAAGTTATGCTTGCTGAAAACTGGTAAGAAGCTTTATGAAATGCATCCCTTCTTAACTTGAGCTTTATTTATAAGTTGCTTTATTTATTAAGATAATCTGGGAGTTTTAAGATGGTGTATCTGGAGGAGGAAGATGAGTACGGCCAAGGGGCCGCTGTCCTCTTGTGGAGCTTACACATCTCCTTCCGTGGAAGTGACCGGTTCCTGCGTGCCGAGCTGCTAGTGCTAAGGTCCAAGCTGGTAATGGCATGACTGTCATCCTGTTCTTCATTGCTTTTAATATTTGTTCTTCTTTAGGCATGCAGTTAGTTTTGCCAAAATCCTTGCGTCGTGTATTATGTTCGCTATTGCTTATTCTAAATATGTTAAATGTCACGAATTAAATAAAAATGGTAGATGACTCTTACAACAGACTAAACTGGAGAAGCGTTTGATCCCTCTAGTGATTGCTCTTTGCAAGGTGAGTTAAACCTATGTATTCACGCGACTGTCACGAGCGGCATGACTTTGTGTGGGGTGGGTACGTGAGGCACAGATTGCTGTGAAGAAATGGCGCGTGACCTAAAGTCCTGGCAATCTTGCGGAAGGTGTGAGAGGTCTTGACGTAAGTTGTATGTCCTGTTAGAGAACTTTGATCTCATGGGATGTTTCCAAACATCTGATGGTTGGGAATGTATTTCAAGCATTCAGACTGGCTGGATTCAAGCTAGTGAAGCAGTGCTGTAAATACACTTATTGTTTAAGTTTGGTCTAATGGTGAGGTCCTGTTTTATGAGCTGCCCTCTGAAAAGATGAAGGGCCTCCAGACTTAATTCATCTTCTCTTGCAATCTTTCTAAATGTTGCAGTTCTTTTTTTCTTTAAGAAAAAAAAAAAGTAATCCTAGGTTACGTACCAACCTATATCGGTATATTCAGAAAATATCGGACTGAGGGCAATTTCCATTTTGCAACTCCTATGCACCATTAGAAATAGCGTGCACCCAAAATCTTTGGTTTAAAACAAAACAACACTGATGCACCCCCCACATATGCAACTCCAAGAGGAGAAAATTAAACTTTGCAATTAATTCTGAACTAGGGTGTTTTATATAAGCTCTAAGCTAGTAACTGGCTGTTCGATCGCGTGACCAGAACTCTTCTGAAGTATCCTCTGTACGCTATTTTAGTGTGCTACAGCTACGTTGTTGTTTGTTATTTTATCTTCCTAAAATCTAGCTTTCCCTCCTCCTCCTGGTGTGGAATGACTGCCAATACTTCGTCATCTCTGACCCTCAGCTGCCGCTGCTCTCAGGAACGTGTGTTTCGTTCCAGCGGCGGCGGATGACTGAGGCGGCGGTTCCCTCTGATGCGTGCCATGCGCGGCGCGGGAGCAGGACTTTGTCATGAATAGAACTCTTTCGTGACCGTGCAGGAGCTTTCTGGCAACTTGAACTTGCTCAGGCTGGATGCTAATATCCTGGCCTCGATTCAAGACGATGTTTTAGCTCTTGCCAAGAGAGCAGCTGGTCAGTGCACAGAAGCCAAAGCCTGTTGGTCCGCCGGGGATGGCAGTCGGGGGCGTCGCGTGCTGTGTGTCCGTCTCTTGTAATGCTGTGAACTTTGAGAATTTTTAGATCCAGATCACATCACTAATAATTTAGTCTTAGACTTCCTACAAATAGCTTCTCGTATCTGAACCTGCCCTTTGAGACCATTTCTGAGAATTTTTTCTGTAGCAGTCGGAGGTTTGTACTGGAAATGTACCTTGAATCATTGCTGGGTTCGTTGTTGTCGCGGTACGCGTTCTCTGCTGTCTCCTGGCTGGTGTTTGATGAGGTGGCTGTTCCAAGCAATTTTAAGGCTCTTTGATACGGACAACATTGGCGTATATCTGAAAACCAGAAAATAGGGCTGATGCCCCTCCTCCTGGCCTGAATTTTTCTAACTTTGGTCCCTTATCAGGAGCACATGTGATTTTTCCAGGTGATAATAATTGATGAAAAGGTGCCATTTCAGTCCTATTTTTACTGCTCCCCGCCCCCCAAGTGAGTATGTGTCAGAACAACCTTCTTCAGACTTTACTGAGAGCAAGAACGGGCTGTTCCTGAGGACGGTGGTGTGCTGGAAGCAATGGGTAATAGACTTTCCACCTGCTGGGTCAAACCCTTGCATAAGGAAAGCACAATTCTAAGGCTGAAAGTTTCAGAATAGCACGTTTGAGTTGCCAGATCAAATATCTTTTGTGTATCTCTTTGCAAACAGCTGTATGATGTTAGGGAGGTCTCTAGAGCAAGAGCCCACGTTCCTGCTATTTGAGCCCTCGTCGTCTCACTTGCGTTACAGGAATGGTAAGCTGTTACGTGTGTCCTCTCATCGTTGAAGGGGAAAACTTATGTTCGGCAAACCTTTGCTTATGTTAATCATCGCGATGGATCACTTGCTGAAACAAACCAAAAAAAAAAACAACCCCCAAAACCCAACCCCAAAACAACGAACTCTATTTCCAGTAATTCTTTTACGGTATTTATGAGGTTCTAAGGATGCAATTGGAGAAAACTCTTTATTAATAGAAGAAGGGGCAAGAACAACAGAGGATCTTAAGTTCCTGTGGCACTAAAATGCAAAAGGGGGAATCCTGGTGGTTCTCATAGCGACGGCTGGGTAAGTCAGAGCAAGTAATGAGCAAGAAGAGTTGAGTATAAATATTTAGAAGTAAAAGTACCTTTGCAAAACTCCTGTTGGCTCCAGTGGCCGCTAGTTCCCCTTTGGTTTGTTCAGCTCGAAGAAGGGAATCTATATTTAGTAAAGCAAATGTGTATGAAGTCTATATAGAAGCATTTTGTCTGACACGTTTTGGATGCGTTCTTAAGATTTGGTAAGTCGATGGGCAGGCACCGTAGAAAATCGATTGATACTCTATTTTTATAATATGATATTACTTACTCAGCATGGGCTAATGAGTGATAACCTCTTATTGCCCAGACTAATACTGCTCCTGGCAGGTCATTTCTTTGCTCCTGGTCTTGGCACCTATGTCTGAACTATGCTATTGCAGCTCCCGTGAGGTTAAGGTTAAAGGCCTCAACTTCTCAAGCTGTTTGACCTTGGTCTTAGCATCTTCCTGAGGACTCTGTACGAGCACTGTGCTTGGAAGGTTGGGGAATCCTTTGTGGGGCGGGGGCAGAGGGGGTCTGCCTCTTACTGTGTGCTTCTGACAACGGCTCCGGACGCTTTGGGTTATCTGTTTATCGTAGCACGTGTGTCCCGCAAGGCATGAGTTGACACCTTCCACCGGACGGCCCAGGGTGGTGTGTAGTGCTATATTTCCCCCGTAAGTTGTTCGGGGCTCCACGGCTCAGGCAGCTAAGGCCCCCTCGCTGGCTGGGCTTGGCTCTGCAGCTTTCTAGTCGTCTCTTCAGGTGACAGCCAGATGTACCAGTGGATACATAAGAATAACAAGTCCCTGTCAAGGTTTTACGTTATTGGCTGCAGTTGATGAAACTGGGGTCTCCTTTGTCTGTAATGGTGTTTTAAGACGTAGCAGGTTGCCTGACAGGCTACTCATAATATGATACAGAGGTGAGGTGCAAACCTTTGCCTCTACAAGTGTGTGTGTGTGGGGGTGGTAGAAACCTCTGGCTATATGTAATGTGTCCTCACACAGCCTTCACTGCAAGGAAACGTAGTCTGGCGTTCTCGGCACCCGTCAGCCTGCTTCTTACTGTGCCTGTTTCGGAGGTGTGCATCTAAACCTAGACCTTTACCTGGAGTTAGTTCCCACATACGTGCAAGGTGGTTGGCTTGCCTTTTTAAGTTTTGCTAATGTAAAATTATTTAAACTTCTTGGAGGATCTGTCCTGTGAGGCATTTGGAAGTTGAGGAGGTAGCCAACCTCTACTCCTCCTGTTGTCCCATTCAGCTTTAACTTGACTAGCACCTGCGGGAGCTTTTCGCATAGAGCGTCGCTGGTGCATCACCAGCATGCAGCAATAATACTGCGTACACATCTCTTTCCCGTGACGCTTTCACCTGAAAGTATGGGTGTATTGCATCTGTGATTTTTTTTCTTTTTTTCTTTCCATCAAGGTTTTGTAGAGTTAGTGTAGGGACTCATTTCAGTCATAAAAATGCCGAGCAACAGCATCACGGGGTTGTTTGAGATTAATAATAGAATGTCCTGATGACTCTTGACACTAGTGATCTATCAATTAGAAATACTAGAAATGCCCTGTATCGTAAGAACAAGCTCCGGGTCAACTCTCCAGGTTCTTAAAATGCTATTGCTATGACAAACAAACCCCAGAACATAAACCAATTATCTATTCGTTCCTGCTGCTGTTTAACAAGGAGTTGAGGAAGTGAGTCACCTTAGTTTCAGCTACTGCTTAAAATCCCTTCTTAGTCTGTGTTGCTTCTGCAAAAGTCACAAAATCAGCATTCGTTTCAGGGCAGCATAAAGAACATGTAATTAGTCCTTTCTAGTTACCTTCTACTTGTGGAATACACTGCCAGCGATCATCTAGAATAAGTGGTGTGAGCTTATGTTGCAAAACATGTCTTGATGCAAACTGAATCTATGTAAGAGGTTGGAGAGAGAATAGTCTATCAATACTCAATTTATCTTGAATTTTAATTCGGTTGGACTTCAAATGGAATTTCTAAGGCTTGTACGTACAGCCTGAAGAATTAATTTGTAAGTGCAAGGAGCGGCTCATCGTTGCAGAATAGGCAGTGTCTTTGTTAAACAATTCTCAGGAGAAATTATTTTGTAATAATAAATGTTCTGAAGCTGGCTACTTAAAACAGTTGTAGAATATACACTCTTGTAAAGAAGGTTGTATTGAGTCTTATGCAAAAGAGCATAATGCTGCTTATTGTTGAAAGATAAATGAAGCTTATTTGATGTCTATTCTTATTTGCTTTGGTAATATGTATTGTTAAAGACCTAATAGGAAGCATATGTACCAAAGACTTTATACTTAGTGAAGAAATTGCAATGAACCCTCTAGACTTATTTTTGCAGTGAAGTGGCTAGAGCAGCATGCAATGATGCCCTTATCTGGAAGAAAAAAAAATTGAAAAATACTGGCTTAAGGTACGTTCTAAAGAGCCTTTTTTCATATTGTAAAAGTTGAAAGGATTAGAGCGGGAAAGTAAAGTATTAAAGTATTGCAAAATCAAAGATAATGACAATTTCTTGCTGTAAATGGGTGATTTCTTGAATCTTTGTCTTAAACTCTTAATACCTGTAGTGGTCATAAAAATAATCCTGACTTAAATGCAATTACAAAGATAGATGTGTTTTCAGAAGTGCACGTTGATCCAGGAATGAAAAATTAAATCTTCTCATTTAGAGATGACACAAATATGTATTTTTGGTCCCTGTTTGTAGGAAGATGGAATTATGTATGGCAGAATGCTTACCATGGTAACATAGATTATGATAGCTGAGCCATTGACTTTTTTATACTTAAGATCCAGTGGAAGCCACGGAATAAAAGGCGATGTTTCTATTACCTTTTGAATTATGTTTATGACTATGTGTTTCACTCAAAGTCCATTTAATGTATAACTTAAATTGCGTAAAAATTATTATTTTAATATCAAATTTAGAGGAACATAAACGTGCATGTAGAAATCAGTATGCATCTGGAGAAATCCTTCTCTTCTAACATATAAGTACCGAGTGACGGTTTGCACAGGGCGTTTTGTCAGTTCCATATAATTCCTGTAGATGGAAAACCTGTACAAACCTAACTGGGGATACAGTGTCACCCTTGATTGTAGTTAAATGTCTCTGTTGAGGATTATATTATGCCAAAAGTGAAAGCAGCCTTGCGTCTAGATGTATGTGTCTTACATGAAGCCAGTCAGTAGACCGAAGACTTTCTCCCCTCCGCTCTGAGGCTGTCAAACTGATGTGAAAATTTTCCGCTGGTGACCAGAACAGTTGGAAAGAAGGAATCGGGGAAAGATGGGAATCTTCTCTCCTCTTTTCTAAGCCTACATGAAATGTTGCAGATAGCAGGCGAGGTCAATTTTTTGTCTTGGTTTAGGCAGGTTGAATGTGTTTAAAGCTTTTTAATTGTCTGTATTGCCCACAACAGAGGATACAACAAATATAACTTTTTAAAGGGCAGATCAGCATCTATGTCAATTAAAAAAAAAAAAGTGTTTTAAGAAGTCTGTCTCAATTTTTTGAGATGAGGTGTCATCAATCATGATTCCCTGCGTGATGAAAACCCATCTCTCGCCTCCTCGAAGAAAGAACGTATGGCAATCCTGTTTTACCTGACAACCGATCTGCTCAGCTGGCATCAAGCTGCTGCTCCAAAGGGAACAGTGAGCTCTGTGTCAAAGCCAGCTCTGTAACGGGGTGGGGAGCAGCAGGTGTGTCATCTGCTACCCCAAATGCGAGCTCCACAGAGTTGCGTTGCTTTGGTTCACTTCATTTTAAAACTGCGGCGATGAAAGACCAATTAGTGATACTCTGAATACAGGAAAAAACATTAAAAAAAAAAAAAACCAAACCAAAACCCAAGCTTGGCGTTGCTACCAGAACCCACTATTTGACTGTGGTGCCAGACAAAAATACTGTTGAAAACTGGTTACCGGTGTGCATGATTTGACAAGACAAATAGGTCACTTCTGATTCCAAGTTTACATTACTGGAATTACTCATGAGGAATTTGGACACCAGTGGACATGGGAAATGGTTGTGTTTACCCAGATGCATGAACTTTAGAAGAAAAGTCACGTAACTCAGCTAGCCAAATATTTGAACAGCGTACATGTTTCAGATGTCCTGTGTATAAATGTGTTAGTGTATCGTAGACTGTCTTCTGTGCTTTCCTCAGGTTTTTAACTGCCCTTGCAAAAGAAGGGCTAGACAGCTCTGTTGTGTGAAGAACCCTCTAGGCACTTGTGTAAGATTACTTTGTTCACGTAGTTGGGCAGTCTCTGAAGAGATAACTCGATAGGAAGAAACGCGCCGTGTTCAGCTACTGATCTGCAGAATTATTACATTTGGCCCTAAGTGCTTTTTAATTTGATTTGTTTTGTATTTCCTAAGCTTTTTCATATATTGGGTATCCCTATGGGAAGAGAAGTCTTCATTTACTGTAGCTTTGCCAGAGCTGGCAAAGGTTGAACCTATTAAACCTCTGTGAGAAGACAGCTCGGATAATGAGATCTTGAAATTAGTGGCATGTTCTTCGTTGTTTGTTTTTTCATCTTGTGAGAGGTTCAATTTACAGCTATTGGAGACCAGATCTTGATTTTTGCATCTCTCTGCAAAAACTTGTCAGGTAGCCTGCTGTTTTCTCTCGCTGAGAAAAATTGCTGTAGCTGAGGTAAGAATATAGCTTTTGCTTTCAAACATCTGCATCTTGGCTGTGCTGTTTCCCGGGCATGCCAGTTTGTATCCTCCTCACCTCTGGAAGTTGTCCCGGTGTATTAGCAACCGTTTGCAGGCACGGTTGTATTGGAAGCGTGGTTAACTTTGACGTGCCACTTGGGAGATGGAAGTGTAAGATTAAAAAGAAGTGAAGCTTTTTGTTCTGGTACGGTATGTAGTAACGCCTAACTAACTGAGATACAGCAGTAGTTTTACACTAGTCATTTGTAGTCGTATAATGAAACTAAGGGAAACCTAAATATGCACTTTCCAAAAAGTCAACAGCACCGTTTTCATGCTGCTGGAGCGTTGCTTATTCTATAGCTTTCGTGTATTTGCTAGACATAGAATCATAGAATCATTAAGGTTGGAAAAGACCTCTAAGATCATCAAGTCCAACCATCAACTAACACCACCATGACTCCTAAACTAGGCCCTGGAGTGCCACGTCTACACCTTTTTTGAACGCCTCCAGGGATGACGACTCCACCACTTCTCTGGGCAGCCTGTTCCAATGCCTAACCACTCTTTCGGTAAAGAAATTCTTCCTGCACATAACCGTGCCATTTGCGGTACTGCTTGATGATAACAGAAGTTGAACGTTCAAATACTCTTAAGAAATTAGACGGTGATTGAGAAATTGGGTGGTAAGTTCCAAGCAATATTATTTCGAATGACTGATCTCCCCCACAGAGGAAAAACCAACAAAACGCTTGGCTGAATGGGCCTTAAAACCAAACCCGATGGAGTCAGCTATTCGGCTTCGTGTTTTGGGTGACTGTGGTGGCCCATTTGTTCTGCTTACCACGTATGTTAGGACAGTGTTCGTGGTTGTTATGTAAATGTGTCCAGAGGGTAAACTTTATTTAACTGAAGATACTTCCAGTAAGAATCTTGTTTTCTTGGAAGTGCCTGTCTGGCTGGTTTTTATAGGCTGGCTCTTAAGTGGCTTATCAGATAAATCAAAGCAGCTTTTGAAAAAGGCACTTGAACTGTAGTCCATGCCTCCGTATGTGCTTCCGCTCGTTCAGTCGGACTATGAGCAGAGAATCTGATGAAAGCACATTCATCTTGAGATATGCGATGTTGTGAGAGATGAAATATAAAATTTCTGAAAGGGAATGATTATCAACTAGTAAGAATTGCCGAGAGAATGGAGAGTATCTGTAACTCTTGACCTTAGTCTAACGGGAATCTATGGGAACAAGGGTCTCTAGGCACGCTTACTGTGGGAACCAGTTTACTTGGAGTTTTCTTGTTACTAGCCACCTAAGAATTTGTTTCGGGCAGCATTTTTCCCACACGGATTCTCTTTAAGACTTAAGAGATGAACTCGTGTTGCAACTTGAATGCAATTCAAATAATTCAGGCAGCTCCTAGAGCAATTCTGGTGGCTGCAAGACTGTGTGTTTCTTCCCCTCATTTCCTTTTAATGCTTTAGCAGGGTAGGCTGTGAGGTGCTTTCAGCCAGGGCACAGCCTCGTGAGTCATGCCGGGCCAAGATGCTGATGCGTTCAGGCAGCCCGTTTTGTCAAAATGGTTGGTCTTTCCAGCTGATACTAAAACAAACCTGAATTTTGTGAGCATCAGCATAGGAAGCCCAAACTGAAAGGTTAGGGATTTAGAAGATGTCAGCGTGCTTAGGTTTAGCAGAAAGAATCTGCTGCTATTTGGAAGGTAGCACCTTTTGCCGTGCTGGTATCGTGGTCGCGCCGGTGACTACTTTGCTGTGCCTGTAAAAGCATCCATACTCGCCCACCGTCTTCTCCTGCTCTGGCACTGCCCGAAGGGGGACGGGGACTTCACGAGGTAGAAAGCGTCTGATTATCGTTGACCTCCAAAATGAGACTTCTGATGGGACAGCCTGTTAATTTGTTCACCGACGTAAGATAAAATCTTGGACTTGAAGGACTTTGTGAACGGTTTTGGTGGTATTTATCGCCCATCTTATACAAGTCCAAAAGCTGTGAAAGTCGTCTTGAAAATAAAAAGTAACTGCTAAACTTTTTTTCTAAAATAAATGTTTTCTGGCTTCTTTTTGCACAACTATGTCTGTTAAGAGGTTACTTGTAAGCACTGACGAAGGCTATGCTCTTTACAGAGGGAGCCATCTGTGAAAACTGCTTTTAACTTGGAGCAGTAGCAAAAGCAAGAGAAGATAACTCCTGTCCAGGGAAGTTGGGGAAGGCCCTTTGTTATGAGAACTGAAAGAAACACGGGGCGGGGGGGGAAAGAGAGAAGAGGAAAACAAAACTGATAGTGGGAAAGCAGCAGAGGCAAGACTATGGAAGACACCAAAGAAATTGGAAATGAAAGCAGAACGCTTTCGGCTTTGTCCAACAGTTTTACAAGTTGCAGCCCAAAATACCGTTCTCCCATGTGAAAGCACAAACATTTAAAATATGCTGTTCTTTTGTAAAATAACTACGCGGAGGTGATGCTTTCCTAAGGAACAAATATATGAGAATCGGAGTGGCAGATTTCATTCACAAAAAGATTTCCTCTAATTATTTTTCATTGGTGGAGAGAAAATGAAACTGCGTTTTTTATGGGTGTTGGCACGTGGTGGTTTTTTGAGCTCTCCGGATGAGTTGCAGAATGGAAATGTCAGAGAGAGAGAAGGGAATCGGCTGTAACTAGCCTGCCGGCTGTTGTCTGACTGGTGGTAGTGGTACCTGAGAAGCAGCAGGGCATGGGCTGTTTTGGCCGAGATGGCAAGGTTAGCATCTCTGCGGCACATCTGATTCCCGGGGTGGTCTCTTGGTATCAAATGACACGGTACGTAAGAACTGCACAATGTTGTTTCTCCTCAAGTATTAGTTCAGAGTAGAACTACTTAAGACCTGACTTTCTCATTCAGTCTTTGGAATCTGTACTCTCAAGACCTGCTGTAGCATGAACCTTGCAAATTTTGGGGGAAAAAAATGTAGGTATTAGTTCTAGTGGGAACTCTTTATGTTAAGCCTGCCTGACCATACCTCCAAATGACAAATAGAGACGGTTCAGGAGAAAGTCAGAATTGTGAGGAAGTTATGAATTGCTAGCACATGTTTATTTCCTTAATGTAAATAGCATGTGTCTTCCATCTTTGCTGTTGCTTAATATAGCTTTTTCTGGCTGGGAATACAGAAGTAGAATAAATCAAATGTGTGAAATGTTTGCTGATACAGAAAGTTTTCCCAGGGATATGCAAAGTTGCCTCTGCTTGACTACTTGCCCTTCCTGCCAGGTTCCTGCACTGACGAGCTTCGAACGCATCCACGTCTTCAGCCCCGGTGCTCTACCTTCGAGTTTGGGCAAATCTTCGCTCTCGGTGACGCGCTTGGTGAGCCTTTGAGACGCTTGGGCGAGTTTGCTCCTCCAGCGCGCTGTGTGCGTTCTCACTGCTTCGTTTCAGTCTCTCGAACAATTAGAGCCCGACAGTACGTGCAACGGAGAGGGGAAAATGCGAGATTTATTGTGGAGCCTGAGTTTCTGTTTTCCCCAAACAGGAGCTTTCTTTTAGTGGTATTCAGCAAGCTCCCTTTCTCACAGGAACTGTGCCAGAAGATGGCATTGCTGTACGCAGAGCACTCATCTCCATTGCAACAAGTCATTAAGAGGAGTGGAAAAACAGCAGCTTGCAAGTCCATTAGATGGAGGCAGGCTGACAGGAAAGCAATTTGCCTTCATATCACACATCAAGGACAGTTCCATTAAAATATACAATGTGCTGAGGAGGCTTGCTTTTTTTTTTTTTTTTTAAATTGGTGTTTAACAAGAAGCTTGTGTTTAAAAGTACAGAACAAGCTGTAGGCTGAGGCGGTGTATCTCAATACTGAGAACTCTTTTTCAAATGGAGGTAGAAGACACTATAAAATCCTCCCCCCGCTCACACCACCTCCTGCCAGCATCTCACTCTTTGGCTTCAGGATCTGCTAATCTTCCTCAAAACGCTTTCTCCCACCCATCCTTTAGGTGCGGTGGAAAAGGTATTTTCAATAAATACTGGCAGTCTGGTTTTGCTAAGGTCTATCTGCAAGGGCAGGTAGCACTTGGCATGCTCCAAAGGCTTCTGCGGTGAGGTGAGTTTAATCCCCCAAAACCGTAAGCAGCCCTTTGGGGTAGGTGAAAGCCTGAGGAAAATTTGTCCTCAATTAGCAGAAATGGGATTTTTTTTTTTTTCCCCAACTTTGTACTTTATAGCAAATTCTGTTATCTCGGAGAGGGAGCGCTGCAGCTCTGATTCCCGCGGTCTGTAGGAGGAATTGATGCGATAACAGACTATAGCTTTTCTTTGGGGGGCGGGGAATTAGAATCTTCAGTTTTGCTTGGTATCATAGAGTAGATCAGGTCGGTGTGGATCTGCGTGGTTGTAAGGATTCCAACGTAGTTATCTCTAGGTGTGTCGATGGAAGCTGCCTGCTGTGATTCCGCCTCCCCCGGGGAACTGTTAGGCTTGTTGGAAAGCTGCTTGTTCCTGTTCGTGAGCTTTGGAAAAATCTTTAGGTTGGCTCCTGCTGGTGGCTGAACTGTAGGAAGCACCTCCTTCAATTATGTCCTGGACACTAAACAGAGATGCACAGAAATTTAATTAGAGGGACATAATGCTGGAAATTAACAAATAGCAGAGGACTTCCTTCTGCCTACGCTGTAAATGAAGTTAGCTTCCCTTACCGGTAAGGCTTTGAGGGGGACGAAAGGGAAGGCAAACAACAGTGAAGAAAAATGGAAAGAGTCTAGAACAATTCTTTCAAGTTACCCTTTCAAAAAGCGAGTACCTACCATCCTTCACGTGTTAATTTGGCCATATTATGTTTCCTGATTCTCCTCCCTTCAAACCCACCAGGTTTTGGAAGAGGAAGTCAAGGACATCAGTGCCATGCCTTTTCTTTGCTTTTCCCATTACCTGGGGAAAGTGACTCTGTGGGATTTGGTTTGGGGTTAGCGATGGCTAGGTAAGGTAGGGACAGAATTGGCACCAGGAAACAGATAATATTTTTTTTTTGGGAGTGGGCCAGGACCCAAGTGGCTGGGTAGATGTCATCTCTTTCTACGGCTGGAGATTCCCCTGGGAAGAACGTGGATCTGTTTCTCATACAAAACTTCCGATCGATCCCTTTAGCGGCGGTTCCTTTTGAGAGGGATCTCCGGGCTTGCTGTTGCCGTTAGCTTCGTGAAGTAAGTGTCACGAAGAAGAGAACTTAAAAAAACCTCAAACCAACAAACTTGCCTTTGAAATAGCCAAGGCTCTGGTCTACAGCGATTCAAAGCTGTTACAGAGACACGGACTAATGTGTATTTGGCAAGTGCTTCTCACGGTCTGTGGCTTGCTCTGCCGGGAAGGTGAAAATTGTCCCGTTTAGTGGTTTAGGAGATAGCACATGAAGGGCTCTTCTCAGAGCTGGCCTTTGTTAGCTTAGTTCTGAGGGGATTAGTGCTGGAGAGAACTATTTTGCTTTGCTGTAGTAGTCTGTTACTATGCAGAAGAAAGCTCTTATTTTTATGGTGAAACCCTCGAAGCATTCTCTAGCGGGAGAAAACTGCTCCTCGTTCTGCCGGTTGGTGGCGGGTTGTTTTGGCCCCTTCTTTTTCTTAGTTATGTTGTAATGCAAGAAGGACTTGAGCTCCGTGATGGGAAAGGCCTTCTAAAGTTCAGTGGATACGAGCGTCCTCCCTGAAACGCATCTTTGGGTAGTAACCTGTTGGTTCGGTTTTCTTTGTTTGCTTTTTTTGATTTGTTACTGAGCTGAGTCACAACTTAGCAGCCTTAAAAGCACAGCCTCTGGCTTGAGCTCCATGGCACGCTCCGTTCTGCCCACGGCAAGGGAACTGCGGCTGATGGAGACTGGGCTGCTCAAATATCAGAAAATGAAGTGTGGAAGAACAGCTTTAATTACTGAAATGGCTTATCCCCCCCCCCCCCCCCCCCCACCGCNNNGAAAAGGCCCCCCCCCCCCCCCCCCCCCAAGAGAGAAGTGTCTCCTACCCAAGCTGCTTTGACACCCAATGCAGCCCACGAAGAAGCATTATAATATTGTTGCTTTCTCCATCCTTTTCAGAGCCCCAATGTATGTGTATGTATATGTATTTACGTACAAAAGAAAACCCTATATGGCTGTGCTGGGCCTGCTCCAGCAGTTCTTTTACGCTTGGGATTTGGTCCTGTTTAATTCTGGAAGGGGTTAGATTTGAAAGGGGTGCAGCATTATGCTGAACTCTTGAGGTACTCAGAGCTAAAAGCATTATCGATTTCATTTGCTATGAATGAAACAACTTAGATGTATCTGGAAAATGAGAGAAGGAGGAATAGGGGGGAAAAAACAAATGAATGTTTCATGCCACATACTTCAATGCAGCAATTTCCTGGCTTGCTTTATTCCTAGCTTCTTTCATATTATATTTGGTGCATGTTTTGTGCTGCAGGATTCAAAATACCCTGCCTCATCGGGCTGCATGAAGAGCGCTGCCGCTTGCTTTGGTTTCAGGATGAAGTTGTAGGTTACTTGAGTCATTTTACGTCAGTGGCGTGGAAGCACAACGTGATTAATTTAGAGGGGGGGGGAAGGTACAGAAAGAGATCTGTTAAAAAAAAAAAAAAGATTCCAACATAACTATGTTAACTTCATTTATAGTTTTAGTGGGAGAGTCTTGAGAACCGTGAAACCTTTCTCAGAATCGGTTCCAGGTAGCGCTGACCGGAGCTAATGTATAGGGCATCACAGCATAGTTCCTTTCCATTTTTTGCATTCCTTCCTACTTGCTGTTCTCTTCAACCCTTGCTCCAATCTGCTGATTTTAATAGCACATCAAAGCCTCTCCTTTGTTACTTCTTGATGTGTGGGTTAATATTTTCTTATTAAAATTATCAAACCATATGTGGCTGCAACAATTCCGGCTTCAAGATCCATGTGCTTGCACTACAAGATTTGGTATGCTTAATATAGAGGTGTTTTTCTTAGAAAACTGCACAGCTAGGCAAAAAGTCTAGTACCCTTCCCTGTTAGACCCTGTTCCTGCACTGAGGAAGCCCTAAAACTGTAAGAGGACCAAACTTTGTGCGTTCTATCCTGAAGTGACGACGTATTAGAAGAAGAATGAGAGGTGTTACCTGTCTTTGAACCACCTTGTAAATGACGGTGTTTTTGGAAACCCCTTTAGAAAATAAATCCTAGTGTTGTTGACCTAGAATATTTCCTTCCGTTTCGCAGTGACCGTGACCTCACTGGCCGGCTCTGTTCTCCACTGCAGCCATCTTCTGCCCATTTATTTTGTGCTCCGAAAGGAGAATTGCATCCGTGCTTGTAATATGAAGGGTCAGGGAGAGGAGCAAAGTTATTTGAAAAATCCTGTTGATTGCTGCATGTGTGGTTATGAGCATGTGGCCTCGGTTAAACCGGTAGGAAACCCAGCCATTTACTTAAATGAGACCTGGTTAGGTCTTGAAGTTGACCTAAATCCTTGTGATAAAATTAGCTTCTGCTAATATCTGTATTAAACTTGTTCCTTAAAGCCCTTCACG
>WAAD01008308.1:63377-107575 GCA_013389945.1 Fregata magnificens
CCCCCCCCCCCCCCCCCCCGCTTTTAACTCTATGAAAAATTAATTATTTTCTATGCTTATTCTTCCCCCCATATTTGGGCGCTTGCTATTTGCTTTTTGAACCATTTTATGACTGCAAAATATGAGACTATCCTTAAGTACAGGAGAATCTGTAGCCTTTCTCGAGAGCAAAGCAAATGCAAGCCATCTGTTTTCTGCATTAGTTAAAATATTTTAGCTACCGTTTACATCTTTCCTCGCTTCAGTGAGAATTAGCGTAGGAACCACTGGAGTCTGCTATTTCTAAAACTTGAAGCAAAGCTTTTGCCGCTGATCAACAAAGTGCTCCTAGAGAAAGCCCTCAACGAGGTGGAGATTGTTTGACGTTACAATTTCCAAGCCAGTTAAGACGGGTCGTGCTTACTTCATCAAAACTGCTCAATTCTACAGACTCTGTTGCAATTTACTGGCTTTAAGCTAGGTTTAAACTATGACCCACAGACAGCTGAAATATCCAGAATGGAACTTGGAATCGAATAAAAGGAAGAAATCTTAACGAGCCCGTCCTGTTTGTAAAAGACCGATAACGTTAGTACGCTGACTCACAAAGTTCTGCGGGAGGGGGCAATATTTGCAAGGCGTTTTGAACATTAATAATTTAGGCTCTAAATGTGCTAAGCTGCTCTCACAAGTTTTAAGTGGCTTTTTCAGGCTGTTTTAGACCTTCTCGTTGACTGTTAGGATGTGTATCGTGGCAAGTCTTCAAACGTGGCTTTAAGTACTGTGCAGTGACAATTATATTAACGTGTCATGTATTTAGGCCTCGTGAAATAAAATAACTTTAATTCTTTCCATGGGAAAGGAACCACTGGTTAAATGATAACCTTGATTTTTCAGCAATGTAGACAACAGAATTTTTTTCAACTAAAAATGTGTTGGACTCTTAATATTTTTTCCATTTAAAAAAAAAAAAAAGGGGGGGGGGGGCTGAAAAAGGTATTGCTATCTGACCTGATTAGGCCAAACGTGCGGTTCAGAAATTTGCCTTCCATTTGCTTGATCTACGTTGGACATCTGCTGTTTTGCAGGTGAAAGATGGTAAGTAGAAAGGGAAAACAAGTAGTTAAGTGTTACAGCTTACACAGAAGTGAGACAGTTGTTTTTAAATTTTATTGTGCTCATTTGTTTATAGAGCTTTGTTGCAAAAGTAAGCATCCTATATGGGGAGGGTTTTTTTCTGTGGGTGGAAAACAAAGGGCAATTGTAGTATCATTAAAAAAAAAAAAAAAGCTCAATTCTGGTTTGAGAAGTCTTTTGGTTATACATCAGAGATAATGTTATTAATTTATTACTCTAAACTTACTACTCTTAAACTGGGAGAATCTTTCCTAGAATAATGAAGTATTCAAAATTGCTTAAGAGTTTCAGACATGCAATTTCTATTAATTTAAATGGGAACTGTGTGGGCTCCATAATCACTTAAGTAGCTTTGAAAAAACTCATCCTTAATGTATTATTTCTCTGCAGTAGTCAATGCTTGTAGTCTGCTTAGTACAAGATTAAAAATTCCTTTTTATTGTACTGAGAGCATACCGGAGAGTGTAAAATTGCCATTTCGTACTTAACAGAAGCGTTATGAAAAAGTACCTTATTCATTAAAACCGGCATGAAATATTCATCTAAGAATGTCAATAAATATTTAAAGGTGATGTGAAACTTTCATGCGTTTTAAACAGTAAAAAAAAAAAATAAAAGATTGTAAGGACTAAACTATTACAGTTAATAGAAGAGTTGTACTAATATCTGTGAAATTTGGATCAGATTTCTGGTTTAATTTGGTGAAAAAATCAGAAAAACATAGTGACTTCTTACTAACACCTCAGTTTCTGTAACCTGGGATTAGGACACTAGTTCAAGATGTGGAAGACCCGGAGTTGCTTATCTCCTCGGGTAGAATGGAAACTCCTTTTGGGTCCATGACTGAGGTCTCTCTTGTATTAACCAATGTTGGTAATATCGGGACTCTCCTTTTGAATTAAGACCTGTGGTTGGGCAGAATGCCGGGATGCCAGGGCAATTCTGTATGTTGGTGGAGGAGGGAGCGGGGACAGGACACGACCTTACCCAAAACCAAATGTAGAAAGTCTTACAGTTGCTGGAAAATAGCTATTTTGGGGGGTGGGTTGGCGAGAGAATAGTCTGCTTTTATTTAAGAACCTGTGTTCTGGCGGCTACTCGTGCCTCGGCGGCGTAGAAGACTAAAGCCTTTGCCTTTGCTCTCACGGGGAGAGGGGAATAAGGAACCTTCTGAATAAGTGGAAAGCTTGGGGGCAGGTTTTCGGGTAATATTTTTACTTGACAGTGGAAAGCTACAGATAACACTGCAAGCCACCTGGGCTGGCTTATATTTAGGCAATACCTTACTTCTTGATTTGCTCTTGGACAGCCTAAGGCGTCTGACCACGTTTGAATTTCACTTGTGTGTTTCAACGCAGTTTGTACCTAAGCCATTCACGTGGCCTCTGTGTCCTGTTTCTGTGTTGCCTGCATCAAGTAACGCTTTGAAATATTCAGAGTGCAGGTGTTTGCTTTTTTTTAACTGATGTTTTGCATTATATCGTAGAATCATTAAGGTTGGAAAAGACCTCTAGGATCATCAAGTCCAACTGTCAACCCAACACTGCCATGCCTCCTAAACCGTGTCCCAACGTGCCACGTCTACGCGTTTTTTGAACGCCTCCAGGGATGGTGACTCCACCACCTCTCCGGGCAGCCTGTTCCAATGCTTGCCCACTCCTTCAGTTAAGAAATTTTTCTTAATATCCAATATAAACCTCTCCTGGCACAACTGGAGGCCATTTCCTTTTGTTCTATTCCTTGTTATAGGGAGAAGAGACCAACACCCACCTGGCTACAACCTCCTTTCAGGTAGTTGTAGCGAGTGATAAGGTCTCCCCTCAGCCTCCTCTTCTCCAGGTTAAACAACCCCAGTTCCCTCAGCCGCTCCTCATAAGACTTGTTTTCTAGTCCCTTCACCAGCTTCGTTGCCCTTCTCTGGACACGCTCCAGCACCTCAGTGTCCTTCTTGTACTGAGGGGCTCCAGGGCCTGCAATGACTTCTAAGTATCTTAAGAAATATTTTCAAGTAGAAAGGGCCCGAACGGCCTGGAAAGGTTCCTTGTCAGGGCAGAGGTGCCTGCTCATCCTCAGTGACGTTCGGGTGCACAAAGGTACCCCGTGGAAGAACAATAAGAGACATGAGGAGAGTAGCACTGGATACCAGAATGCCTGCACAGCCCAGTACTAGTGCTGGGGTTGTAAAGGCTGAAAGACAAAAGAGGAGGAGGAGAAGGACATGGAGAGAGGCATATCTTTTACTAGACAAACTGGTAGAGCTTAAAAAAAAAAAGTACGTGAGCTTTGTCCTCTTGTCCCATCATCAGTGAGGACTTGCAGAGGTGAAAATCTTGATGTGGAAAGAGGCAGCTTCCATCCTGGATGCTGCCATGACAAACGTTTGTCCTGCGGTGACATTGTAGAACATAACTCTTCTGAATTTTAAATTTACTTTTGGAGCATTTTGAGTTCAGTTTCAGACTTCTAATATTAAAACAAAACCATTAAGGACACCACGTGCCTGATAAATTTCAAACTCTGTTTACTCTTTTACACTAAAATTAAATAAAAGGGGTGGTAAAGACAAACAAACAAAAAAACCCCAACCAAAAACCAAGCTCAAACAATAGTGGAAGAGATACAGGTACCCATCAGCCCAGGGAGAAATGTGTGAGATTGAGGGATATATCTGGATAAGGAATGATTTTTTTTGTGTGTGTGCCGTAAAACCCATGTGTCTTTCAACGAAATGTTGAAGAGCAATGTGGAAGAGACCCTAAAGACATTCCAGGTAGGAAAATAAAGGTAAAAGTTAATCTGCTGCGCTAACAATCGACTGTTTACTCCACGGAGTTGCTTCTTTCTCTGTAGCTGTCTTGAATGCACGCAACCATTCCCAAGTCCGTTGGGAAGGAATATATTAGTTTGTCAAAACTGAAGAATGAGATGAAGTTCTACTAGTTTTAAGCAATCGGAATTTTCCAACAATTTTGTGGGAAAATTCTTGGCCGATTCTAATGGAAGTGTCTTCTCAACGAACACAGAACACGAAGAAAGTTACTTTAAACCTTAAAGTAAAGCCATTGTCCCATGTGTGAGAATAGGGTTTTCCTTTATTTATCACGAGGAGGTTACCCAAAAGAGATGTAGGTGTGTTTATTCTTTCTCAATAACTACAGGCAGCCTTCTGAAAGTTGATGGCACGTCCTTCCTTGTGGTAGCCTACCATTCCCTTCTACTTGCAATAAGAAGTAACAGTTAATTTCAAATGGGAAAAGATAATCTTTTTGCATGATAGCGTTGCATGGCAAGCTGAGATATGTGACTGTATATGCAGGGAAGCCTACAGAAGGTGCAAAACCCCTACATACTGGAAAAGGAATTGGACATTATTTTGAGAGTAGTATATGTCCGGTGCAACCTGATGGATTTTTGCAGCCCTTCAGAACTGAAGTTCTCCTGTTTTGGTAGCCTGTGTCCCCGAGAAGGACTTAAAAATACGTGTGGTCTTTGCATGTGGTCAGTAAGATTTTTTTTTTTTCCAGAAGTATGCAGTGCTGCTTTTATTGCTTGCCGGAATCATTTGCGGGGTTTTGGGGGATCGGAATGAGGGCAATGCTCAGGGCTTTTCAACAAAACTCCCGTAAACTGTTGTTTCCTTCCTGGGTATCACGAGTTAGTAAACAAAGAGAAATTATGTTTCTTTAAATGCCAATTAATATTGTGATTAAGAAAATCATAATTACGGAGTTTAAAGAGAGAGATGTGTCTGAGAAGACAGGTGAGCAGTCATTCTTGTGTTTCTTTTGACCAGATCAAGATGAGATTTGATCATTTGGGCAGACTTCCATGCCAGTACAGATCAGAAGTTTAATTTCTGAAACGCTAAGGAAAGCAGCTGTACTCTAAAATCGCAGGTTTTTTTCACAGTGCTGGAAAAATATATAAAGGGAACTGAAGAATAAATATCGGGGAAATGGGAAATGAGTTTTAGAGGAATACTCTCCCTTCTCATTTTTTTCAAATCTATTCTGAAATTGCGTTGTCGGTTATATCTTTGTCTGCAGTGTTTAACGTTAGCTTAAGAGGAGATTCATGGAGATTTATTCTACGTGGCTACTCGAGAGATTTTTAAAGCGTGAAGTAAACGGTGCAGTTTTGGGTGGGGGGGAAGGGAAAATAAAGCCCTTGACACAAGCGCGTTTGGAGGTGCGCATGCCTGGCTCGCAAGGAAAGCCCGCGGTTCTCTTGTCGCTGCAGTTTGGTGCAGCTGGTGACTTAGGCGGAATTGCTCCTGGTTTTCACTTCTCAAGGGAAACAAAACATTGCCAGGTTTATCCCTTCTTGGCTTTTTCGGCCCGATACTGTTCTTCGTGCCTGGTCCTCTTTGCTCCTTGGTTGCCGTCTTTGCTTTCAGTCTCCCTTCGCATCGCTTTCCTCTGAGGTTCCCCAGGGGCTGGCCCTGGGATTTTGGCTACCCTTCTGAAGAGGCTTCTGAAATCCTGGCGTCAAGTCTACAAAACCTGACCTGCTTGCAGATTTTTAAATTACTGACGGAAGGGAAACAAAATGCATCTTGAACGCTGAGATGAGAGATGTGGTTGTAGTAGTTATTACGTTACTGATATTATTCCTGCTGTCATTGCTTCTCCTGTCCCGTGTCTCGATTCATGTGTTGGCCTATAAGGTGTTGAGAGGTCAGCCTACCGCATTTTTTGGTGTTGATGCCAATTTACACATGATATAGAACATCTGGAAGAAATTCAGCTTTAGTTTTTCTCCCTGCTAGGCTGGCTGCTATTGTCTCCTAGAAAGAAAGCTCACTTTCAGAAGCATAAAAGTTCATTAACCATGTAAGACCTTTATAAATTTTTATCAAGTTGAAAAAGAAATAGAGGCTTATGAGTATTGGCTTATTCTGCAGCAGAATGAAGTCTACTGTTCAAATACCAGTTCAGCAAACCAACCCATGAAAACTAATATCAGTTAAAATGGTGCGGTTTAATATTCTGTATTTGTTACGTAAACATTAACTGCATTAATTAGTTTTCTGCACTTTGAGGCAGATATAGGAAATTGTCTTGATATGGAAATATGGCATAACATTTTAACTTAGGGAACATCAATGCAAGACAACAAAGAAATGATGTTTTAAGTCTTTATTATAATGCATAATTTTTGAGCTTAAAGTTGTTACTGCAAGTGTAAAAATCAATTAAATGGGAAATTGCTTTTTCATCTGAAGGCATTGAAATAAATTGCGTTCTGATTATCGTAACTTGCCAAGTATCCTGAATAAACGTAGTGGTTTGTGTACTCTGCTGATTATTGTAGAATGCTGCTTAATTAAAACAGTACAACCAGAAACAGGGATGCAGGAGGGGATGCCTCTGTCGACGAGAGGATGCTTGCTGAACAGTGGTGAAAGGTTCCACCTGCTTCAGCAGGTAAAGACAGACAGCAGGAAAGACTCCACTGACCATGTTAGTGGCAAGAGGATCCGACCCTCAGGCCTGGGCTACTGATCTTCTGACTGGCCTGCTGTGTGGCAGCTGAAATCAGAGGGAGAGGTGGCACTGTACAAGCGGAAGCACAGCAAGTGCTTTTCCTTGGATGCAAATGAAGCATACCATGGTTATGGCGTCACACAAGCATGCAGACATCCGATTTTCACATTTTCTGAGTTAATTTTAAAAATATCAGATTTTTAGGTGGCTTTCTGGCCGCTCGGCGTAAACTAAACGGCAAGGGATTTCTGAAGCGGTTCTGACATGTCTTCTAAAATTCAATTTCTCCAGTTAGAAATAAAGAATAAACCTATAAAAGTTGTTGAGCCCGTTGCATTATAAATGTGAGCACGGTTTTGGTGGGGCTGGGTTCAGAAACTGAACGGTCTGCAGCTGCAGTGAGGTTCCAAACACTTAAATGCTGTATCGAGGCTTTATAACAGATTTTTAAATGCATGCTTTCTGCAAGTCACTTGGGAGGAGTTGCTTTGGGTATTGTGTTCTGCCTCAGCGTGCTTGAAGATGTGTCCATATGAAATGTACGCCAGTCAAGGCAGGTATCTACAGGAGTGAGTTAAGTCTCTAACGAACCGCACGTTCGTCAGCTCCCGTAACTGTTGTATCTCCTGGATTAAGGACTAGATTAAGTCTAGGTGGATACTGGTGCCTGTTGGTTCTCAAGTTAGCGTTGACGACCTTTTTCTATCTCCCTTCAATAAACACTGTCCTCCTTACAACCTGATTTCTCAGAGGGAAGGGTTATCTTCCGAGTGGATCAAAATATCCCGTACCTCTCCCGGATTTAGCAGAACTTGAGGACACGCTGCACCTTTCAAAAGACAGTGCTTTGTTCCAGTGGNCTTTAGCGCAGTTGGAGTGAATGTTGAAACGCTTCATGGAGGGCTGAACTCCAATTCATTGGTGTACTGTAGGCAGCTTTCAACATAGTAATGCCAAAAACCGGGCTGCGTTGTGCCAAAGCACCGGCTATACCAGCATATTCTAAACAAAATCCAGGCGCCTCTTCCTCTGACCTTTGGCAGCCAGTTAATTAAACCTCGGGGAGATTTAAATGGTCACTTTAAAACGATGTGAGAGAGTATCAATGCATCAAGGCAACGTTGTGGGTGTCTGCTCTCCTGCTAACTAAACCCCCTTGGTTTCCTGTTCTCTGATGGGGATGTAAAACTCTGAATCCTCACGTGAGAAGATTAGATCATCTTCACGTAGAATATTCTCCAGTTTGGGTGCCTTATTTTTTCAGGTTGTGTCTCACGGTCTAATTTGAAGAGAAGTTGTGTTTCTAGTCCTTCCCCCCCCATCCCAGTTTGGAGCAGGTCAGAACCACAATTTAACTTTTTAAATCATCTTAGTTCTGGGGCTCCTTCCTCTTGCACCAGCACCCTCTTAACAAGGTAGGACTTCATGATGAGACCGTATTAAGCTGCTGTAAATCAGCAAAGCTCCTAAGTTGGAGCTGTGGGTTTTTTCACTCGCTGTTGGGGGGTTTGAAATGCTGCGAGCCTCCAGCTTGATTTTTGTGTATATGGCTTTATTATTTCTCTTCTGAACTGAAGTTGCCTGAGTAAATCTTCTGGAATGAGTCTACCAACCAAAAGAATACAAAGAGTAAGAAATACTATCTTGGCGGCCATGCGAAACGATGAAGACTTCCTTTCTTTCAGCGGTGTGTTTTATGTAGTCTCTGACATCTTAGCTAGAAGAGGTACAACATGTTTTGTTACGACTTCTGAGGAATTTGGAGTCCTAACAGAATATTCTGGAGGATTGTCTCTGCAGTTTGGGGACTCCCTTCCATTCAGATTTTTTTTTTTTTTTTTTTTTTTTTTTTTTGCAGCTTTATTGCTGAATGTGACCAGATATCAGGTGATGCTTATTGTTCTGGAAATACGCATATGTAGCAGTAGAGCACGGAAGGTATCCTCCTCCGTCTTAGTAACGTTTGAAAGAGGGACATGGAGGTTCACTTTTTGTTGTCAAAACTCTGAGGGCGGGTGCTGGCAGCTGGCAGGAGCATCCTGCTGGTTACTTCAGAAGGGTTATTTTCTGGCTTAACTGTAATGAAAATATTCTCTTGCGTTGATTTTTCTCCTCCTCTTGAAATTCCCCCTTGTGCTTTCACAAAGATACGCTGCTGCTCCCTGCCCAGACTCCTGGAGAGATAAATCCGGCTTTTGTTCCACCAAATTCTTTCAGCCTGGCACTGACAACGCTAGTGGCCTCATCTGATTAAATCTACTTCACTGCCATGCAACGTGACAAATGCTTTTGGTTCAAGTTGACTGGTAAAGCTTTTGCAAACAGGAAAAAACAGTTGTCAGCTGTCACTGTACCAAACGTACATTGTGCTGGAACAAGCAGGCAAAAAAGCCTATGAGGTGTACAGCAGATCAAATGGGAAACCTACTTAGGGTACATCCAGTTCTATTAAGACTTGAGTGTGTTTTTTGTCAAGGCTTGTTTAACAACAGAGGGGAGAACATCTGTCAGCAAATCTTAACGTGGAAAAACAGTCTTTCGCTGTCAAGCCTAGAAATTGTGTAATTACATGAGACCCTATCATTTTCAAGATAGGAGACTTTGAAATCTTAATTTGTTTTGCTTACAAATATAGCTGTTGACATAGCTTTTTGCATTTAAAAAAACATAAAAATGTTTAAAAGGAAAAAAAAGCTGCGTCGGAGCTCTGCAGAAAGCTGTTTGGCAGCAGAGTGGTGGCTCTGCTTCAGAAATTAAGGTATGAGAGTAAAACGGGGGTCGAAAGTGATACTTGGGTGTTTGGCATGACCCTGGTTATTGAGTTTCTCGTGCAAATGCACACACGTGTTTTTAAGGTAATAGACTTATCTAAGCAGATATATTTTTCTGGCTAATGCAAAATATTTATTTCTGCAGTGTAACTAGTGCTTAGTTACACCCTATCACACGCTTCTGAAGTTCTGCTGCGGTAGTTAGTGGTACCATTGTCAAATCAAAGGTCTCTGGGAATATTTCTTACTGTTCCAGAACTCTGGACCAAGTCTTTCCAGGTTCTTCGTGTTCTTATTGCACCCCCCTGCTGAAGAAAGAAGTAGAGGAAGTTTGCTTATTACAGGACGTGGGGCAAATTGGGATATTTCCGAGGTACATTTCTGTGTGTGTCTGTGTTCTCCACTCTATTCCTTGTTTTCTTTGAATAGATTGGAAAAAGGAGCAAATGCTGGCTTTTTGGTTTTCTTAAATGACTTGCCTAAGAATGGGTAGCTTTTGAATTAGAGCTTGCTTTGAACTCTTTCATCTGGAATATCGTAGGTCAGCCTCAATGCTATGCCACACCTACGCTTAATCCCAAACCAGATGAGGTTCAGTTGGGCATTTTATTCTTCATGCAGAAACTCCCGTGCATGGTACGGCGCGTGCTGACATTTTTCTTTTGGGGCTATTCTTCGCGGAGCTTATTCATTCAATCTTTTTTTTTTTTTTAATTAAATACAAGCAAAGTCCAAATAGATCACCTTCCAATAGAAGTTCCTGCTTTAAAACTAAGTCAAACAGAAAATCCTTCTTCGTGTGTGTTTTCCAGCGGATTCCAGATTCAGAGCTTTCGTATCTGGAAGGCGGGGGGGAAGCAGCGCCATCCTTGAATTATGGCCATCGCTCTGAATTTGGCCTTCCAAATACAGGCCCAGAAATGATCTGTGTAAATTGTTGTGCTCACCACCCGGACGTGCCCGCAATCTGATGGTACAGCCTTGCCGTTTACAGGCAGACCTGCCCGCTTGCTCCGTGTTCCAGTCTGCCTGGACACCAGCCAGTTCTGACCCACAGGCATAATGCGCAAGCTAATATAATAAGTGTCGCTGAAAGCGTGGCGTAACCTAATGAAACTGGCAGGGCTTTCAGAGCGGAGCTTGTTCCCGCCGCAGATGCGTCAAAACCAGGGGAGGCAGGCGGAGCGCGGCGGACACGCTCCGCCTTGAAATATGAGGGCTAATAGGCAGGCTGTCTAAGGGTGAGTGATAGTTCCTTTTTCTAGAAGGGCAAATGTAAGAGGAAAACACGCGGCCTTTGCTCAAGCAGATTGTTCCACTTCTGTTCTAAGAGGTGGTTTTGACTTCCTCCCCCCCCCGCCCCCCGAAACTCGTTTTTGGGGGAAAATGAAGGAGGCGTGTTACTGCTGCTCACTTGTTCCTTCCCTTTTGCCCCGATTCTTCTTCTTCAGTCTGTCCTTGGGAAAAGATTTAATCCTTTTTATGCTGTAGGAGGAGTACAAAATGGAAGAGGTGCTGCAAGTTTTAATCTGAATTTCTTACCTGTGGGGTTTTTTTCCCTTCTCATTATTGAAGGAAATAAGAGTTATTAGTGTCCTTCAGGGACCCCCTGTTTTTTCTAACTTACATAACAAAAAGAATGAATGAGAAGATATTGAAAGAAAAATGACTGGGATGGTGAGGATTAAAAATAATAATAATAATAATAGTAATGATTGTTTCTGCCCTATGGCACTTGCCCTTGACGCCTCCCCAGACTGTAAGGCAGCTTTCCTTTGCTAGCCTTTTCATACTGAACAAGGGAATGTTGACCTGAAGGTCGGAAGTGGCTTAATCCTCAACCGGTGTTGTGTGGAGCCATCCTCGTGGCTGTATTTTTATAATATGCTGATGGCTTAGTAACTAGCGAGCGCAGTGAAATACCTATGCCTGTCAGCTAAAGAGCGCTAAAAGTCCTCTTTGGTCCTTAATATAGTAAGGACAGATCTTAATGACTGGTATTCCCTCCTCCTCAGCTGGAGAGCTTTGTGACCTTCTGTTCAGTTTATTTTATATTAATTACGGCTGTTCAGAAATTGCTAGAGCTACTGGCTGTGGGGGAGTCATATAACCGAAATAAAATAGTAACTTCTGCCATTGCCCCCTTTGCTCCATGAGGTGCCGCCCCTCCCTGCTCCCCAATAATCTCTCATCGTAGAGCAGGCAGTAACTTGCAAGTCTAGCCGCACTCAGTAAGGAAGACTATTATTTTTTTTTTCCCCAAGCTACATGTATAGTCTGCTTTCTTTTTAAAAAATTAGATCAGCATCTTAATTTTAATTATATAAAAGACTGCTGGCTAAGGCCTCTTGAGCACATAGCATGAAAAATAGGAAGGAAGCCAAACAGAAATGACTGCTGAGATAATTTCATCGCGCACGTAGGGGCCCCGACTGTGCGTCCTTCAGCTTAGTTTCCTAAACCATATATTGAAGTCTGAAGCTGCTTGGCAGCCAGTGAATGTCACAGTAAGCCGTGCTGTCGCCCCGGGGCTCAGGAGTCCCTTCTGATACCCTGAGCACGGTCATCGGAGGACACCTGTCCTGAGAGAGCCGGCGTGAAAATCTTCTTGGGTCACAGAGCAAGAAAGCTAGTGAGGTGTCTCAGAAAATGTGTCGAAATACATTAATGCTGTAAACTAATTTATCAATAATTCGCAAGTGAGTTAGCAGTCATTCCTGCTAAGAGTTTTTTCAAATGTTTTCGGCATTAATCTCTCTGTGCTCTTGGTGGAAGCCAGAGTGTATATTTATGGTGGACAATTATCTCATTACGGGCCATTAATGAGTACCTGTAGTCTCTGACCCTACTCAGAGACGTGAGGAATGTCAGACTGATTGTTCCCTCTATTCTTTCTCTCTCCTTTCTTGCTTGTTCAGTATTAGAGGCCAAATTCTGCGCTATATGTTATAGGCAGGGAAGAAAACCCACCGTTGCATTCACTGTTGCTGAAGATACAGAACGCCTTTGAGAGAATCCTCTCTCTGTGGGATTTGTGTTCTGACGTGACTGCTCAGGTCCTGAAGCTGGTCTTAAGCCAGCTGCTGCTTTTCAGCCGGGAATGACAGTCAGCACGCTGGGTCAGGACTTAAGCAGGAGAGGAAGGCAGATGTGGTTTTTCACTACTGCGCATTGGTACTGCCCCGTCTTCTGTGACTGGGTAGCTTTGCGGAGGTCCTCTTCTGGCTTCGTGTTCCAACAGTTGTGAGCCTTGATGTAGCGATGAATGAGCTCTCTCTCTCTCGATCTCTCTCTCTCTCTCTGGGATGTCATTGTTGGAGAGAACGGCAGGTTTGGGGTTGTAATATTTCAAAGGAAGATCTAATAGTCTGAGTAGCAGCTGCCACTTTTACGTAGTCATCTTTCAAAACTGAGTATGGCGTAACGCGGAGACCCAAAAGGTCTAGAAGACATTGAGGTATTTACAACGTTGGGTCTCCAGTCCAAACCGAAATAGGTCCTAGCCATTTCTAGACACCTTGTCTATATTTGGATTGTCGTGTTGACATGACTACAGCAGAGCTTTCGCTGCTTCTTCCTTTCTTCTTTAATGCCTCCATTCTTGACGCCTCCCCCCGTAATATGCCTGTGATTGATGCCTGTAACTTAAGCCCATCTTGCATTGCGGGTGGGCGTGTGTCTCTGTAGGCGTGCCTCCTAGGGTCAGTCTGGACTTAGATGGGTTTCACCCGGTTGCATGAGTAGAACTGGAACCTTCTGGATTTTTCTTGCAGGGCATTTTTGGTATGTGCCTCTCTCGATCATCCTCGTAGCTCTTGTTCAAGTTTTTATCATGGTGATGAATGCAACGGTTGTCTTAGCCAAAACTAGTCTTTTGGTGTAGTATGAAAGTAAAGTGTTAACATGAAACTAACTTTACTCTTTTCTTTTAATGTCTGCTGGCTCCATTTTTTTCCTCTAACGTGGAATATGACAGGTACCGCTTTTGGACTTCTCCAGAGCTGCTTCCCTCCCCACTTTAGAACACCATCCTCTGTTTACTAACAAACTGTTGACTTTTCTCTCTAATCAGGTCATAATATGAACTTAAAATATTCCTTGCCCTTCAGACAAAAGCTTACAAGTGTTTGCCTTCTGCTTTCCTCGTACGCAGATATGTGCAAAGCCATTTTGGTTTCGGCCAGTGTTCTACTGATGGTGTTTTACCATGGTTTCTGTAGAGCATGCTTCTCAGTGAGCACGTTTTATGATATCCTGTGTTCAGCCCTGTCCATTTGTTACGATGTCGAACGGCGCCTCCTCGTTCCCTGCTACGTTGCTGTCGCTGTCCTGTTCCAGTCTAGACTCGGCCCTGGATTCCAGTTTTCTGGAGCAGAGATGGTGGTCTGCTGTGTCTGTGTTGGGCACGAGGATGTGTTGGTCCTTAAGTAAAGCTTCTGGTGCAATGCTTGTAGAAATAGGATCAACTATAGCAAGCCTTGTCTACTGCATTAGAAGAAACACCAAACCCAAACAAAGCCCTGAAAGATGATGACGGTAGGGGTGACATGAAGATATCTTGCCCAAGGCTCTTCTCCTTAAGGCCTGTGAAATAACTTGTCTTGGGGCAGGAAAAATAAGAAGCGATTTGGAATGTTTTGTCCGCTTCCAAAAGAGAACTCTGGAGGTGAGATGTTTCAGAAGTACCTGGTAGCAAGCATATGATTGCCAGCTAGCCTGGACACGGTCAACGGGTACTGTCCCTTCACGAATGAAAGGTTAGGCTGAGGTGGAACTGCACCATGCGACTGTGCTGCTATTACGCTACATCTACTTGCATCAAAACAAAAGTAGCATTAAAACAGACATTTCATAATGGTTGACATCTGTAAATGGTTTCTAGGTTTTTCCCACGGAATCTCTTTTGCTGTATGTATAGATTTCATTAAGCAGCGTGGGAATTAAGTACGGTTCTATGTGAGGAGAAGAAATGTCAAATGGGTTTTTCATGGATCGGTTGCAAAAAGATGGTGTGGCAGGAGGATTCAGAGAGCTGCTCTGGAAAGAAAGATGTCGTGAGCTCTTCTTTCTTGCTTATTCTTTTTCATGCTGGAGGAGCAGAAATATTCCATCTCTCTTTCCTTAAAGCATTAAATAGAACAGTTTGCTACTAATGCCTAGGTTTACTTCCCTAGGTACCTTGGATCTAGGTATTAGATTCTTGCACTTCAGTGCTTTTAAGAAGATTGATGTAATCACGGTAAATGAAACCGAATACAAAATACTGCATTGTAGCTTTATATGTGTGGTGTGTATATATAAAACAGTGTGTTGGGTTGCCACCCCACCCTCAAGATTTAACTGGAATTTGCAAGCCCGTTAATTTGCTGTTAATACAAAACTAACAGCCATCTACTTAGAGAACGACTAAGTACACAGTGGATTTCAACTGTTCAAAACTTACCGAAATATCTTTGGTGATGCTTAGGGGTAGGAGGAGGAGAGACTAAATTCGTATTTTTGACGCAGTTGCTGTTCTTATAAATAGTACCGATGGCTTCAAAGAGTTTGCAGAACTGGGTTCTGTAATGTTAAAGCTCCAGTTAGACACAAGAACTTCTTTTTTTTGAGGATTTTTTTTTTTTAAAACTGAAAATATTGAGAAGAGTTTTGGACTTGGAAAACCTGTGTCAAAGTGAAGGAGTTCATGCTTTCGGTGCTCTGAATATTGGGGCATATCGTCCAGCCAACGCCGTCCCTGACGGTATTGTATCTGTGAGCCGAGCTCTCGCTGCCTTCCGAGGAACCCGCACAAAGGCAGCGTTTGTTCTCCTTCTCCGTGACCCCGGTGACTCGGTGCCCTGCCAGGGTGCTGAAACTGTTGGCTACAGAAAAAAAAGAAGCTGGCTGTAGAGCTCTTGAAGAGGAGGACGCAGAGGCAGTCGGTTTGAAAGTGCTTAAGCAGAGAAATAGCTAAATTTCTTTTAATGCATCACTTCTAACGTTTTAGGCAGTGCATAATGGTCTCAAGGATACAAACTAAGGTTGGTATTCAGTGTTTACTACTCTGTAGGGTTTCATATTGAACTTCATGTGTTAGAAATAGTAACCAGGTATGGATTTTAACCAGTATGAGCGGGTGAAGAACCGAGTGACGCAAAGTGAAATCTCACTGGCTATGGTTTTGTTTGGAAAATACGAAGCAAAGGTTCTGACAGCTAGTGCGCCCCTACTCCTATGTATCTGATACCTGTAAGAAAAGTCCCCCACACAAGAAGTCCACCAAGGACCATCTGTTCAGTATCAGAATGCTATCTATAAATTAAGATGACTCTGTCTCCTGGTGGGCTGTTGTTTTGGCTTGCAACTTGCTCTGTGTAATGGCTCTTTGGAGTGAGTCAAGTGCGCCTCGCTGGAGTTAAAAGCAAGATGAACTGTGCGAGTTAGTTATTCCTGTAGTTGCTCCAAGTTTTTGCTTGATGTGATCTTAGTGATTTGACGGGATTCGTACAACTGCCTGATGCATAGCTGTTGGTGTTGCTGTCGTGAGCGTAGCCCTGCAGTTTCTTTCTTGCTTCTTGCCTTTCCTGTCAACCCGTGCAGCTATCTAAAACTCTAAGATTAAAGCAGCAGTACAGATTTTTGACTCTCTGAACTAAGAGCGCTGTGATGGAACTTGGTCTCAAGGTGTTAAAACCACATTCCCCGTTCCAAGCACGAATTCAGGTGAAGCTGCATCATCTTTCAGAAGTCAGTGTACTGGGCTTGTTCCTGTTGGTGGGGGAAAAAACCCTTTCTCCACAGAACAATTATTTTTCTCTTCATTTCATTTTCTCCCAAAGCTTGCATTTTATCATCTCTCAAAAGCTGAAAACGCCAAAGAGAGACCAGAAGATTTGAGGCTTCAATTCCTGGTTTGATACGCACTTTTTGGTGCCTTTCCGGCGCGGAAAGGGCAAGAGTGAGACCAGCCAAGCCGGAGGGGACAGGGCAGTGACATCTGAGCGCAGTGAATGCCTGCGAGGTGTGAACTCCTGGGCCCTCGGCAACGTTCTCCGTGGCCTCTCCCGCATCCTGCCCGTTCCTGCTGGCCGCCTCTCTCCCTGGCACCTGCATTCTCTTCTTCTCGGGAAGCCTGTGCTGATTATTAGCTCTCCCTGCAGCCTTGGAGAGAAGTTATGTGCAAAGGAATTGCCCCTATCAGTGTGCTAATAAGTACGTTATCTCACGGAGTGGTTGCTTGCACGTCCTTAACTTGTGTTCCTCAGAACATCTCGTTCTTGGGTTTTCTTGACCTCTTTTCTTATGCCTCCCACCCCCACAAAGTTTCTTCTGTGCCGTCTTCACTCTCTTGCCCGGGTATCTCCATCCTAAGTTTCCTTTTCCAGGCTTTCTTTTTCCCTACATCATGCCACCCACATCTCCCAACCCAGGAAAACGCTGCGAGGCCAATTTGCCTGCTTCTCCCCGTCGTCCGTCCTCTCTCTGTCCGAGTGGCTATATGTGAAACGTTAGGGGTTTAACCACAGAGCCCCTGCTTATAGAAACGTACCTGGAGAGAGGCAGGGGCTCCAGGTGATATCCAGTGACTAGTTCCAAAGTGATTTAGGAACCTTCACACAGACGGTTTTTCACATGGAGAAATCTCCTGTCGATCTGAAAAAACCAAAACCCACCCAACCAAAAAAAAACCCAAACCCCCCAAACCTGTGGAGAACACAGTTCTGTTTCTCTTCCTCTCATTCGAGCACCCAGACAGAGCTATAGAGCTTTGTTTTCCAAGGTAAAACTATTTTTACCTCCTTTATAAAGGAGAAAAAATTATTCAGACAGATAATAGTAGCAAGTATCTTCTTCCATTGACTCTCTTTCCACGTAGGAATGCTGAGGTGAGCATTACGGTTGTGCGAAGTGTGGTATGCTGAGTACTGGAGGAATAGGAAATCTGATTTCATATAGCTTTTCTCCAGCTGCTTCCTCAGTCAGTTGCAGGTATTGGGATAAACAAGTAAAGGTATCAAGGAACAAAAGTAAGGGAAGACAGATAAATCCTCGCAGAAAAGAGGGAGCGAAAAATGACAGCCAATTTCTTAAAAGATTAGCTCAAAATGAGATTTGTAAACACAAGGCGTGTTACAGTGAGGGATCTAAGTTACCAGCTTGGAAGAATGCGCTTTTTTTAATCGCATCCGAATTTAAAAACCAAACCACAGCGTTTGCTTCTTGCATAAGGCGCTCTAAGCAGACGCAAGAACCTGGCCTCCTGAGAATGGGCATGGAAACCAAAGAACGCGGTTATTTGGTGGACGTGGGATGAGCCGAAGCAGTTAACAGGGGGATCGTTGTAAGGCAGTAGTACTTCACCAGCCACTGCTGACTCTTGGAAAGAGTAATTCGAAGGTAAGGCAGCTTCTTTTTAATCTGATTTGATGGACTCGGATCCTGAAGGAAGGAGGCTCGTCAGTGTTTCACAGAGCAGATGGCAGTATACAGATTTGGACTAAACTATTTTCATGTCAAGTCCTCTGCAGTAGTAGGAAAAATATGATTTCAGTCTCATGGCTATTTATGGCTGTAATTGCTAGTTAATACGATTCCGGTCAGAGTTTTTGGAGGATCGCTTCTAATTGTTAGACAGACAAGAGACAGCTTCATCCATTAGCGCTAATCCTATTTCACAAGAAGCTCAGTGTTTAAGCTGTTATACTGATTTCCTCCCTGATTCATAACAACTATCGCATCTTTATCCTCCTCTAAAATGGGAGGAAGGTGTGGCTTCGAGCCTCATGGATAAAGGCGGTATTATGACACCCGCTCCTAATGCGGTTGCTATTTCTTTATCTACAGTGGATATCATATTTCTCTTAAAAACTAATACTGGAGAAGAAGAAAGCTATGCTTATTGTGTACGGTAGCATTTCCGACAGTGCTGCTGTTTGTGATGTGCTGGTACGCTATGGACAAAGGGGGAGGAGGGAGTGTGAAAAGACAGAATCGGCTCTTCGTCCGAATGGTGGAGCCTAACGTGCAGATTAGTCATTTTAACATCTTTTACCGGCACTGCTAGATTCACTTCAAATGCCTAAGGAAACAGTAATATAGTTTTTAATGGCTCGTCAATTATTCTGATTTCTTCACTGCTTTACGACGCACGTTATGCATCCTCTTTCCCCAACCCATTAAATATTTAACTCTACTAAGTGGAGCGGCTCCACAGAAGAAACGGAGATGCCTGTCCAGAACAACTCGGAGCTCGGTGATCAGGAAGGATTCTTGAGTGGCGTGTTGGCATCGTAAAGCTCAAATGCTTGTTTTCCTGATTCGGAGCAGGATCTTCAACATAGTGCCCCCAACCTTGAGCCTACAGCCTAAACGAAGTACGAAATCTATATTTGGCTGGTTTAGACACAGAATGCTAGCCAGGACCAAAGAAATCTTGTGGGTTTTTTGGGTTTTGGGGTTGTTCTTTTTTTTTTGGGGGGTGGGGGGAAGGAAGGTACTCTTCAAGGCTTTCTAAGCGTTCCTGAAACAGATCAGTGGAGATGTACTGCGCGCTTTGGCACTGGCTGAGTTACTGCGAGGTAGTTCTTCCACGGGGTAACGCACACAAGTTTTCAGAACTCCGTTGGTTAAGCATGTGCTTAACTGCTCTCTTGAACGAGCAGAGGTTCAAACCATGTCTATGTCCCATTTAATCATGTGCTTAAGTGCACAGAACTGGGTTACTTTCACAAGTCAAGCTCTTTCGCTCTTGCTGTCAACTGGAAGTAGTGACAATTGCAAAGCCCGGTAATAGCTGAGATACAAGATTCTAGGAGCAGCGAGCAATACCTGCCCTCAAGCAAGTGTGCCTTCGGCTTGACGGTGGCTTGGCGTTCCCCGAAGGAAGCGGCTGAGATGCCAGCTGGAGTCTAACAGCTTATGTCCTGTATCTGCACTAACCAATTCTGGAATCAGTAGTGTCTTGGGTGCCTTGGGTTGCAAAGGTGCAAAACGAAGGACATGACGTGAAAGAAACGGAATGGGATTCGTTATCTGCGTCCCAGTCGCCTCATTTGGAGCCTGTCTGATCGTTGTTTCCCTGTGTAACTACTTTTCACTGATAAAAGAGAAATGTACACCTCATCTGAGTGGAATGCTTGTGATCTGCAGCTAGAATGGGTAAAGGACAGCTCAAGTATGTGCATTCTTGATGATTACTCTTAATGCACAACAAGGGGCGCTTGTCTTGATTTCAGCTCTGCTGGTGTAAGCCCCAGGCAATTGAATCAGTGTAACGCTTGCCAAAGGACAAAGATATTTTTCTACAGAAATAAGCTTTAGCTGTAGTACTTGAAGTTTAACATGTACTTTTTGTATGGGGCCCTCCCAGCTTTTTAAACTGCAAAGTTTAAAGCACTGCAAAAAAAGTCACTCACGTTTTTGTTATCACTCAGAATTCCCTGGGGAATAGGTAACCATTGCAAACAACTGTGGGAGAACTAGCAGTGAGGGTGCCTGTGATAAACAGGATTGGTTTGTTTTCTCACTGACCTTGAGAACTCTGCTTCCTCTTAAAGGGGGAAGAGGGGGAAAAAAAATGAACCAAACCAAAAAAACCGGCACATTTAATCAGACAGTTCTAGTCAGATGGCAATAATACAGGGAGCTGTCATTTCAAGGACAAAAGTGTATAGCAGTACGTTTTAAATCCAGCGAAGTACATCTTGGAGTTAAGCACAATAGTGTTATAAAATTTGAAGTGGGCTTATACCCTGGAGAAGTACGGATTGTAGCTGGCAGTTACATTTCTCCTGAAAAACACTAAACCTGTGCATGCATATGGACTAGAGGATCAAAATTTTCTGCTTTGAAAGAGGGTGATAATATGAGCTCTGCCAGGAAAAAAAAAAGTGTTCATTCAGAGGCATCACAGAGTAGGCTGACAGGAGGTGGAAGCAGCAGAACTTGTGCAGTAGATGTCTGAATTTGGCAGTGATTTAAAATTCAGTCTAAAATAAAGTTGGTTGAGCACAGGCAGAATTAATGTTGAGCCTGTACGCTCTGTTCGGTGTGAGCACATTATGTGGAAAAAGTGAAATTTCCATCTGAAATTTTTCAGAAAGCTTGGGCAAGCATCATACCGGAAAGTATGGGGTTATGATTTGAAGAAATTCAGATGAGTTTCTGATCTAACGTAAAAGCTGTTTAGTTGTTAGGGGTTTCACCTACGTTTCTTAGAATTTTCAACTTGTGGTATTGGTTAAGAAAACACCTGAAAAGCCAGCATATGGCAAAGGTGGTGGTATGGATGCAATATGGAGTATTTTTCTTCTTGGTATCAGTGCTCGTAAGGATGTAAGGTAGTTTACGGATCATCTGAGACAATCATACTTTTTACAGGAGGTCTCGTAAACTTGAAAAATTATTTTCTCAGTTTGAGTATAGAAAAGAAGTAACAATCAATGCGATTCAACCATAGAGGAGCGACGGATGATGTGTGGACGGAAGAAATACGAGTTGAGATTCATTTGAGACTTGCAGGTGTTGACACCGATGGCTGTTGCCCGGACTCCTCGTATGGCTTCTGGAGGAGAACAGGTGCCGTCACCTAGATTTGAGCCAAGACGCCTCTGTCTGCGGACCATTTCCAGGCCGGAGGGTTTTTCCCATCCGGATGCTCGGGCTCTGGGCAAGCGCTCCTGGGTGAGAAGGGGAGGATGGGACCTCTAGGAGGTTCCGCACTCGTGCCTGCCTGTTTTTCAGGGCTGGTTTGGAAAGGTTTTGTTGAAAACGCATGCAGTGTATAAGGACTTAGAAAACCATGTTTCCGTGGAAGAGAACTGTGAGCTTGTCGTGTATATGCTGCTCTCGCTGCCCCTGACTGGAGGGTGTAGTTCTGTTACTGGTTTTGGGGGCTTACGTGTACTGTTGTTCCAGTGTCTCCCAGATGAAACTTGAATTTAGTAGTGCCAATAGTCTTTGCTTTGCTGGGATTTCACCTAACAATTCATAAAACCGTTACAGCTCTTCCTCCCAGGAATATATGCTTACATGACTGTGTCAGGGTTTGGTTTTCAGATACGTTTTTAGTCCTTTTTTCCTTAAGCGAAAAGCCTGAAAGACACGATCCGCATAAAGGAAGGAAGCAAACAAAAACCTAAAATGAAGAAACTCAAGCCCCCTCTTACCAACCCCAGGGTTATGAGTTTGCGGACCAAGTCACCGTTTTGCCTTGTTGGAGGCAGGAGCCTGGTGGGACTCCTGCTTGGGAAATAACGTGCGCTGCTCAGTCTGTCTTTTGTCGTCGGTGTTGTATATTGCTTGCCTGTGTTGCCGACTACTTCTTGAAAGCTGTCTATTCCATCACAGAAGTTGTGCTTTGATTCGTAGCCGTTTCTACGAGTCCTTTAGGACAGTCGTTAACGTTGTAGATAACCAACGCTGCTTCTATACGGTGTAGGGAATGACAGGGCTGCAGAATGGATTTATTTATTTTATCCTTTGGACAAACGTGAAGTACAATTCCAATCCCTTGTGGTAGCCTGAACTTAATCACTTAAGAATTACAAATATCAGCTATTTCTGGATGTTGACACGGTTATCGTTAAGAATTGGAAGTTTGAAAGGGAAAAGCCCTGAATACAACCATTTCTTTCTAAAATGAAGCGTAGTAAAAGCAAGAAGAGAGCACCGACTTCTGAAATGGTTTTGGGGGCTTGGGAGGAAAAAGAAGGGCTAGTAAGGAGGATGAAGTTATTGAGCAGTGAATGAGTGAAGAGGCAAGCATTGTTGACAGCAAGCTTTTTTTCTACTTTCTCATTAGTAACTAGCTCCTCCGGTAGTGGTACCTACTGTTATATGCCATCGTTTAATCTCCAAAGCCATGAGAGACTAACGACAGAACTGAAAAGAACCTTAGTGGTTAAGATACGGATCCTATGGAGGCTGGTGGGAAAGCTGTACCTGAGTTCATAGAACTAGTCTGTCAGCTCGAGTCTCATGGCTTGCCGTCCTGTGCTCTGTCTGCTCAAAATGTGGGGTTTTTTTGCCAGTAGCTGTTAAGAAGTTGCACAAATGTCTGCACGAATTTCTGTACTGAAGACCGCGTTGGGGTACTTTTGCTGAATGTTTTATAGTTCCATTACTGTGACTGCAATTATGACTTTTTTTTTTCCAGAGTAAATACACGGAATGTGGAAATCAAAATATTGAGGGCATCAAGTAGCTTTTATTTAGAAATCATTGACTGGGGAGGAAAAAAGCAATAATAAGAAAAAAATTCTTAAATTCAATTCCTGAATGCTTAGCTGAAGCAGAAGTGGAAACACGTCATCTAAACTAGTAACATAACCAAACCCCATTACCCTAATAGTCTTACCTAATTTATAACAACTGAAAACTTACAGGGGAGCAGTGGAGAGCAAGGTATGTATTCATTATAGATTTGACAACATAGAAAACTAATGTATTTTTCCTTTTTTTTTTTTTTTTTTTTTAGGTAAGTAACTGAAGGGGACATGAAGAATTGACATTTAAATGGCCAGCATGTTACAAAAGGTATTTCACTTTAGATTGAAGAGCAATGCACAAGTAATTCATTTGAGTACATATTTAATGAGTATTTGCCTTTTTTTTTTAAAAAAGAAAATTGATTAAACCTTCTTTTGTTCACTGAATGATTGAAAGAAGTCAAGATGAGCAAGCTCGTGTTTGGTGTTCACGCTGTCCTTAAGTGATATCAGCATCTAATGGGAACCTGGATACTGTTCTCTTAACTCTTTACCGATGTAACCCGTGCCAATCGACCAAATGCCAGCCTGTGTTAGTCCTTCTACCTCTCCGGTTTGCAGTGACACTATTGAGCATGCAGGTAAAGCGTTTGCGGTGCTTCACTAGGAGGTCGCGGGTGATTTCGAGGTAACACACGCCGCACCTCTCGGTAGTGGGAAGTAGCTGCGGGCAGGGAGTTTTCTTGAACTCTGCTTGCTGTCCCTATATGGGGGTTTAATCCTTCTTCGCTATCAGATGACATCTAGACTGGTGGGAGGTCCTGACTGTGTCACTGCAGACAAGACAAAAGAACCTGTTTTTTAGCTAGTTGGCTAACATTATTTTATTTATCGCATGCTAAAATAGTAGTAGGACTAATAATACGGTGAATGGAATACTTAAGTACCACACTCGAAATCTTTTTCTGCCCCAGAGACTTTGCCTGCGGTCAGATGAGGTATTGCTAATTTTGCTGTTGGTCGCTGGAAAGTCTGTTTTAGGTGCTGATATAAAGTTGATAGATGTGTCGCATCTGATTTCTAAGGGATGATATCACTAAGTAACTTTGAGAAAGCTAAACGGGTATCTGATCTCTAAACAGCCACTTCCTTGCCAGCCAGATGGTCCCGGAGGTATGCAAGGGCTCACCATGCGTTGGGTGTCTGTAAATACGCTGCGAACAAAATTCTTGAGCTTCTGCTGATGGCACCCACACGTTAGCTTTAAAGCACGCCCTGCTGTATTTTGTTTGCGATAGTTGTCCTCCTGATGATCTCTTTTAAAATCACTGATAATCGATTATAATTTTGTAGAATGTTTGTTGTCAAATGTGGTAGTCTGTGAAAGCTGTCAGAAGAGTGTAGGTTGAGAGAGATTCCAGCTGATACCTATTGGGGATGGTAATGCAAAGTTATTTGGAAGGGTCTTCAGAAAGGCCGGTTAAAGAAAAAGAATTCTGTCTTAAAAAAAAGTCAGTGTTTCCTAATTATTTCCATTAGAATGGAAGTTATGCTTCTTAAAATTTTTGGCAGAGGAGTGGAAAGAGGAAGATAGTCTGGGATACGGAAGGTCGACTCCATTTCTGACCTCAGTAAGGCAGAACTGAGGTTTAACTCTGGATGTCCTACTTCCGAAAAGATTATGGAGACCGCTGGGTTCTCCTTCCCCAGATTTTGAGTTAAAAACCCAAACCTATACTGGACACAAAACCTAAGTAATTTCTGATGAGGTTTTCAGCTGACAAATTCTGACTGGTTTTGCCTTTTATAGACTTTCCACTATTGGCTGCATGTAACTACTTTTTGTCATCTTTTTCTGCTGTTCTTCCTGATTTTCTTTTCTCTCAGCGGGGATTTTGCTGGCATAGAAATGTCCTGGAGAAACAAAGCCTCACCTGAAGCTGATTTAGTGAACTGGAGTTTGGGAATATTTCAGCTCCAAAAAAACCTCCAACTAAAACTTTGATTGCGCTTGATTATTCTGATTGGCATTTTAAGCAAGAAGCATTTCCAAACATGAGGTATAAATGTGTTGCGGCTAAGCAAGAAAAGAGATCAACTTTTTTCTCTCCTGAAGCTTGCCGTAGTCTTACTAGCTCAGAGGTCCTTCTGAACAGCAGCACAGGCGTATCCGTGTGCAGAAGGTAGTGATGGCAGAGTTCTGCTTATTATCAGTGGATTAATGCCTTTGTGGGAACTAGAAGTTCGTTTTAGTCCCTAGAGAATGCCACAGCACTGTAATAGCCTTTTAAAAGATAAAACATTTGGCTAGCATTAAACCAAAACGCTGCTAATTGTGGGTACTTTTTTGTTCTCCCCAATTCGAGGAGGTAAACGTTAAGAAAACCTCCAGTTATGAAACGGAGGCAAAACTTTCAGTAACTTGGGAACGACGGGTGAAGCCTGCAGCGCGGTATAGTTGCTGCTTTCTGAAAGTGGGGTTCTGAGCACCCCAGATCGTTCACGTATTCTTGACATGTAACTTCCCTGGTGTATGGACGCTGATGGGGAGGCCTGAGCGCGTGAACCGTACACCGTTGCTTAAAGCTGGTTTCAGGCTTTGAAGAGCTCAGGTTCCCTCTTCAAAGTTGATCCTTTCAGTAGGCTGAAATGCATCCTACTTCAGGGAGCGGTTCCCCTTTCATCCATGGTATGAGCTTAGGATTCGTAGTATAGCAGAGAGACAACTGCATGGAAACTACAGTAGAGTACAACTTTTGCATTTCTGGAATTCGTCTTAAGCAGTTTTTGGAACTGATAAAACCTATGTAAAAATCAGCATCAATTACTTGTGCACTAGGTTTTTTATATATATATATATACACAAAAAATACGCACACTCACCCCACAAGCAAAAAAATATTAGATCTGCTGCAATGCTTGCTGAATACCTCATGGTTTTGGTAAGTATAAAACGAATACAAGTCTCATGGCCTATATTAGGACACATTGTGGGGAAACAGATATAATGATCTAAAAAGATGAAATTAGAGTGATTTGTGTCAGGCAATTTAGTTTATTACATTTGACATGTTATCAGGTCTCTGAAACATAACTAGAAGCTGCTTCTTGGAAACATGTTGTGCCCTGTCTGCTGTAATGACCGTCTGCGGTGCATTATTATTCCTTCATTGTAACTATGTCCTTTTATCAGAAGCCAGCAGAGACTCTGCTGCTGAGGAATAAAAAATTCCTTTAGCTTTTATGGGAATAATAATCCAATTTTATATTATGCCTTTGAAAATTTTCAGAGGTCATCTCGGTAAACCGGGCGTTGTTCTACGAGCTGCATCATCAGCATCTCGAGCAACCTGCCATGTTGTTCTTGAAGTATAGATGCACTTTTTCCTTCCCCCCTCCCCCTCCCCTTTTTGTCTGTTACATTACATTTTTGTCTGTCGAGCCACATGCACAAGTTTGAGCTCTCGATAAAGGACTTTATACTGAGATTGTACAGTTCATTTAGGTAAATGCCAAACAACATGCCAAGGTTGGGGATTCGCAAAAGTAGGTCAAAATTCTCTAGTATTTCAGAGTGTCGCTGTTCTTTGGTAAGTTTGCCTTGCCTTTTAAAACCACAAGTTTCTAGCCTGTATGATTGTAGAGGTGCCAGCGGAAAGAGAAATTGTGTTCACATTGACTTCCCCAGTGCTCAGCTGAGCCTTTGTGCTGACTGAAATGAGAGGTCGGTGCTCTCGTCGCCTTTTTCAAGACACTAAGGACTCAGCACTCAGACCTGTGTGCGTGTATACGTATTACATCAAAGGACAAAACGTGTTTATTTGCCATTGGCGGGTAACAGGGTGGCCAGCGTTGTGCTGTGCCGCAGGGAAATGCTGCCCTGTCTTTTACTCTTCAAGCTTTTGATAAAAGACTGTTCCTGGGTTTATGGCACATGCTCTCCCAGCTTTCTGTGGAGCCAGGCAGCAGAACGGGCATCACCCTTTCTTTCCTTTCTTGTCTCTGGCTCTGCTGTTAACAGCCGTGGTTTTTCTCATTGGTGATCCTGAACTGGGGCAATTGCTACAGCACCTGATAAAATGCTGAGAGATGCAGTGATTTTTGTTTAGTTTGGGGGTTTTTTGGGTTGATTGGTTTTTTTGGGTTTGGTTTTTTTTTTTGGTGGGTTTTTTTGGTTTTGTGTGTGGTGGGGTTTTTTTTGGGTTTTTTTTTTTTTTTTTTGAAAATGAAGTCAACTGGTGGGATGTTCAACATCCAACTTTACAGGGGAATCTGCCTGGAATCTCTTAATGATCATCCTGATGGTTTTTCAAGATTAGAGAACCAAAAACCTCTGTGAATAGAAGCTGAATGGCAAAATCTGCCAGATCTCCTAGCTGGGAGATGCTTATTGTGTCTTATGATTTAGATATGATGAAAGAATCTCTTTGCAGTCAACTCAAAATAGTTATCCTTTCCAAGTGATGCGATTTCATATCTGATACATGTCCAAATAAAGAACAGAGGTACACTGGTTTTCTATTATTCAGGGGCATAAGAAGCTATTTTTTGGACTTCTCGGAGTATAATACATGTTATTTCTAGTACCATATTTTTGGAAAAAGCAGGGATCAATAGATCTCTGTTTCCTCATTGGTAAGCTTACCTGGGTGCTTTGGAATGCAAAGGGGCTACTATGAGACCATGAAAAAATACACAGCCGTAAAAGTGGTCAACAGGACAGCAGATCTCGCTGGAGTGGCTTTCTGTCTACTCTGCAGGCAAATAGAGAGCTCGAGATGCCAAGGAGGACTTGTAGCGTCTGCTCTCTGACTTCAAAGTGAGCTGTACCTCTTTCCAAACTGGTTTATATTTTTTTTAATACAAATCCCTTGCAGAGTGCTGCACTGCAACTGTTCACATTTGCAAATAGTGTTCATGGAGCTAAGCGGTGACACTGGAGAGCAGGTGAATTACTGAATAGGATTTACCTTTATTGGTTTTGACTTTTTCCAGCTCCACAGCTAGGCATTAGGAGTTTCCCTGCTTGAATGACTTAAAGATAAATGTAAATGACTTAAAGATAAATGTAAAAGACATTATTTACTATCTTTCTATTAAATCTATCTCTATTCTTCCTGCCCTATTTTTTTTTTTTCTTGTTAGCCTTCTTTTATGAACGTACGTATTCCTTGATGAAGTAATGCACTATAATACATAATAGTGTGCAATTTCTACATGCTAAGCTTACTCGGTCACTATGACTTCTATTCCAGACTAATATTGTAATCTTTTCACCCACTGGAAAATACGGTATTAAAATCTGAGCAGGACAGACCTAGCAGGGAAGGAAAAACCTCCATGCAGTTAGCTCTAATATATGGATACAGATTTGATGGGCCAGCAGTGGTGCAAAGTTCCTGTCAGGGGGATTTATCTGCTGAAGGATCTGTCCTGGATTCCTAAAGACACAAGGTACAGCTGTGTTTGCTGTGTGTTTTTTGTTTTTGAAACATCTGGCAAATTCTCTAGCTTGACAGTATACTGTTCATATTCATGCCAATAAACTTCTGGAGAGCGATTTGGTGCTTGTAAGCATCACTGAAGCATTGAGGTGTTTGGCAATTTACTTTTCTGTTTAATGCAAAGGCTACTAAAGAATATTAGGTTAATACAACAGTAGTCAGTACTGATGACTGTAAGCAACACAGTATNGAGGGTAATTCTGCGTGCTAAATTCAGCTGACGTCAATGGCGAGGAGTCAAGTTTTGGAACTGGAACAAAGGGAGGATGTGATTCTGTTTTCCCATGTACATCTGCCTGACTTCGAAGAGTTGGGAAGGAGCTGCATAATGGCTAATTAGTTAAAAACTGACTCATTGGTTACTCCTGATAACTAGAGTTATAAGCATTAGGAAAGATTTGGTTGACTGAAATGAATACAGAATTGGATCCTGCACTTTGTTTTGGAAAGTTGAGAACTGGCCATGCTCTGCAGCCTGGTTTCACCTGGAGAATTGTGTTGATTAACCGTAATCTATAACGGGACGCTTCCATATTTTTATTTGTCTGTGTTGGAAAGTTTGCTTCATAGGTGCTCAGTAACAAATGCAACGCTACTTCTCCTCTTTCGTTCAACAAGTAGTCAAGATCTTTGTTTTACACCACTCGGTTACTTACCAGGACTGGTATTCTACTAAGTAATGGTGATATTTAGGTAAAGAAGTTGTCTGAGGAAAGGAAATTTGTTATTCGACAGTGTGAACAATCGATCACTTAACAAATATCTTTCTTTGAGCCTGAGCTCGTGATCTATCCTTTAGGTAACTTCATTGTCATAGTAGTGAAAAAGGCTGTAGGCGGAGGACATGTATGCTTGTTTTCAGATTTTTACAGTGAGCAAGGGAAGTTTTAGAACCGACAGAAGGATCTTATGTCTGCACTTTATTTTTTAATTTTTTCCTCCTTAAAAAGTGGATGCAGCCCTTCAGGATTTCTTCTTGGTTTGTTAGTGTACATAAAAAGTTCAATTGCATCTTCTGAGGTCTGTGTCCGAAATGCTTGTGTGTGCAAACACAAAACACGATGTCCCTGCCCGCGGCGGGGGGGTTGGACCAGGTGATCTTTGAAAGTCCCTTCCAACCCAAACGGTTCTGTGATTCTGTGGTTCTGTGAAAAGTCGTAGCTCTGGCAGTACTTCTCCTTTCCTTCCAGTTGCGTTGCTGTAGCTTAACGTTTCTTTTCGTGCCGTGTTTAAAAACGGCACAAAACGCATATCTTTAAATTCTGTCTAGATATACGGTGATTTTAAGTTGTGACTACTATCTGGCTGTTTGAATTTTCTAAGGAACCGATATCTACATCTGAAAAAGGCAGGATAGCATTTCACGTTAAATGGTACTTTTGTTGGCAGCTTCAGGGGACGTGAAAGTTTGAATGGGCTTAATGAATAAATTACCCTTTGACTTTAGACCGTTCCTTCAAAATGAGAACGGAATGGTGTATGGTGAGTTTGCACTGCTTTTTGCCTTCTCGTATTTCTTTGTAGGTATGCAAGAGGCTCGTTTTCTTCAGGATTCATTTAATCCACCGTGATCTGGCCTGTGTTACGAAATGCAAGGAAAAACATTTTTGTTGTAACCAAAATGAGCATGGAGAAGTCACGGTTATTTTCTTTTGATCTTCTTGAGCTCTGTGACTACAAAATGGGAGCAATTCCAGAGTCTCTATGAAGACTTAAAAGTATTTCACTCTTGCTATTGATTTTTACATGGAATGCTTTCAGATGCTGGGGCAATTAGCAACTAAGCTGAATGCAGCCGAAGAGGGACCGCTCCATCAGAGACTGAAGCTAATGGGCTCGAAGGCACGCAGGATAATTCAAGTGTCCAGCGCTAGGCTTGAACCTAGACTGCCACCAGAAGGAGCGGGAAGCTGGATATGTTGGCCAAGGGCTGAATGATGCACTGGGAAGGAGTATTAGCTGTTTTCAGGTGTTGTGTAGCCATGCTTGAAAATAGCTTTCTGTTTAGTAGCTGGGAAGAAAGTGGGTGCAGAAAGCATCTCTTGCTTGAGGCAGTCACTGTCAAAGGAGCAGATTGTATATGGCCCTTCTGTGGCTTGTTCTCTTCCAATTTGGGTTTTTTCTTTTCTTTTTCCCTGGGCAGAAAAATACAAGGAAGAAGCCATGTCAGATAAGCTAAGACCTCCCAGAGTGACTGAGCTTTATTTAAAAAAGAGCCTAAAGTATAAATCCTGAGGAAGTGTCTGATACGGTCCTAAGCCTTTCTATGGCTCATTTTCCAGACATAAAGTAAAACTTGACATGTGAAGCATTGACTGCAAAGAGCAGCAGGTTGGCTGCCTTTTTTTTTAAATTTTTTTTAATCTGCCTTAGCCTTTCTGCTAAAATCTTATTTATTTTCTTTTATTACAAGCATGGCAGTCAAAAGGGCATTATGTTTTTCTAGTGAGGGAATGGGTAGTCCTTATCATCTGGACAGATTTCTTACATTCTTTTTATAAATATATGTTGAGAAGACTCTTTGTTCTCATGCAGTTTTTGCAGTTTCCTTATTGCACCAAAAGAGATGAAAACATAGGTCTGGCCGCTTTTCAGAGCTACTTTACAAGATATTGTCCTTGTTTTTAATGTTTCAGATTATCATTGGTCGCCTTTTTTTCTTCTCCCCCCTTCCCCCCCATTTGCAAATCCTTTCATGCATGTCGGGGATGTTGCTATTTTTTTTTTTTAAAATGTTTGTAAATGGGCAGTTTTGGATGAGACTTTGTGTTAAAAGGTGAATAAGAATGGGAAGCTAAACTTTCTCCAAGTGCTCCGCCAAATAAATTGGATACCAGTAGCTTTTTGGCATTCCGCACTTCCTTTACGTTTAAACAACAACAGGGCGCTACCTTGAGAACTGGTCCTGCAATCGTATCGGGCAGTGTTACAAATGTTTATATACCTGTAGCACTAAACAGCTAGGCTCAGTAAATCGAGCAAGGAATAACCCCTGGTGTCTTTTGGAAGTTGCAATTCAACTATTTTGTGCCGTTCTTGTCTCCAGTTGGTCTCCTCTCCAGCTGGACAAAACCTTCTAGGACGCAACGTTACGTCTTCCGCCCGGTATATTGACTGTTGGCTGGGAGGAAAAGCTGGAACGTAGGTAGTGACAATCTTAGCTGAAGAGTAAATGCAGAATATCGTTGCCTCTGCTTTTCTCCCTCCGTGTTCTAGTCCTGTTTCTGCCACAGGTTGAGGTTGAAGACGGGGCCAAGGTGTCAGGGTTTCAGACACCACCCAGGTTTTGGGGGTGTCAAAAGTCATCCTTTTAAGCTTGTGCCTACCTTTTAAGTGTATCTATATACTGCAGAAGTTTCGCTTTTCAGTCTTTAAGTGCCACTTAAAAATGCACATCTACTCTTCTGTCAACGTGAGTGCTTTGCGCGTGTTCTCTTCTCCGAAGATTATTGTTTCATTGGCTGTATTTCAAGAGCCGATGCGAAATCAATTGGAAGTGAGGTTTGTGTTTGTGTTGGATGTAAGTGTTAATGGCTGAAAGATTTCCACTGACACATTTGAGGGTGACCTAGGTCAGTCTTACTGCTCTTTTTGCTGTAATGGATCGGGTAGGCTTTTTCCTTCAGAAAGAATCGGTGGCATGTAGTTAATATCTCCATTTTTATAAATCGTTGACTTCCCTAGCCTACTTTACAATGGCATGAAATAATGATGTAAAAAATAATACCCCCAAACGTTTCATCTATTAAAAAGGAGCAACCTGAGGTGACAAAATACCGCCCGCAACGTATACCTCCGGTTAGGAACGCAAAGCTTTTAATGAACTGTTTGTTCATTTGCCTACTCCCTTGCAAAATCCATTCTCCAGATTTACTTGGGCGGGGGGAAGGAGGGCGAGGGCTGACATTTATTGCATGTATTTTAAAGTGACTGCAAACCTGCTCTGTAGTTTTTTACAGCCTCCTGTGGCACTAATGTCTACGCTTCAGAGGCCTGCATCGCTGCAGAGGTGGGAGCGCAAAGGTAGAGGAAGTAATGTTGATTTCCTTTGTGTACTTGGAGCCGTTGAGCTAAAGCAGCTGCTGAAAGCTGGGCTGCCTCATTGTCTGCTCTTGTTTTGCTCAGACTGTAATGTCACAGCAATTTGTCTTGTTAATTTGTAGCCATGAGAACAAATTATGATCTGCTGTAACAGTAATTATATTAACGAAAAAGGTCATAACAATGATAGGGAGGAAGTTGTTGTGCGTTCCAAATATCAAAGCTGTGCAATTAGTTTTCCCAAACATTTTTAATTAAAACAAAAATATATGGAAGTGTCTGTGTTCATTCATCTATATGTGCGTGTGTATATGCGCACGTGAGCGGGTATAGAGTGTATAAGTGTATGTTAAATAGTGACCATACTCGTGGGTTGATATTAGGGAACGTTAATGAACCTCTGTACGTTTTCAGAGGGCAGTCAGCTGATGTTGTTGAGCTAAAAACTCAAAGCACTTGGATAAAACCCTGCACAGCAGCAGGGAATACGCTTCCTGCTACTTTTTAGCTCTTCTCTTCAGCACTTGGACATAAACAGCCATTTTTTAGATGGAAACCGGGTACTTTCGAAGGAGTCTGTTTACGGTTTGTTATAAAAGAGGCTTTTGAAGTGAATGCAAATAGTGGAATTGAAAAAGAAAGCGTGCAGTCCCTTTTGTGAGTGATGCAAAACTTAGGTCGGTGGTTATGGAGTTGCTGGGAACCCGCAGCTGCGCCTTCTGACAGGAGAAGCCGCTTGCGTGGATGTCAGGTACCGTGCAGCGGGAGAAGTTGCTGGGGTCCGCATTCGGTAACTATTGAAGGAAAGCAGTTAATGCTTTTTGGACTGAGCCGTTAGTCTTCCAAAACTTTAAAATGGAGCAGCAGCTGGAGAACCTGGATTTTGCCTCGCGTTAAGAATTGGGCGAATAGTGAAGCAGAAGTCTGATGTAGGATCCTCTATAAATAATGTTCAACTTTGGACACCTGCCCTGTATCAGAAAGGGAATAACAGAAACTGTCCGAGGAAGGCCGGTACTGTCCAGGAGAGCCCAGGCAGTGTGTTCAGAGGAGGAGGAAATGATCCTCCCACTTCGGAAAAGGTTAACGTGAGAGTATGTGACGGTGTTAGCTGTATCTCCCTGTTAGGAGGGTTAGCTGGGAGCTGCCGCTCGCTCCGTAGCGTCTCGTAACTCTACGGGAGTTGGTCTGTCTGGAGATCATGACCTCTGATGTGGCCAAAAAATTACAAAACAATTTGTTTTGTTCTTATTCCTCTTTCTGTTTTGTTGACTGGTGTTTTTAAAACTAGTTTAGTGGTAGCGATAGTCTTGAAACTGTAAATACACTGTTAATTGATGAAACGTTGCTTGCCGCCTTCTCCAGACAGTCTGAAAGCATGCCACGAAATAAACTTTGGGCATTCAGATCCTAGCCACGTTCGTCGTCTTGTAAAAGCTGCGTTTGAAGATCAGACCCGAGGGTCTGCGTTTCTCGGCGTTTTCTCTTCAACGATAGCCGCAGCCTGGTGCTTGGGGAAGACTGAGAACAGGGCAAGCATAGCTGGTACTTCCCCCGAATAATCTCCCAGCCGCCGGCTCTTTTCAGCTCAGGGGATTTCCTGAGCTGGATGTCGTCTCTGTCTCTTTAATAACCCTCAGTAGTTTTTTCTTTTACAAACTTGCCCCTTCTTGAGCAGAGGTGACCCCCTTCCGCTCTTCCTAAATGAAGGGGAATTCCTGCCACCCCCTCTGTTCCAGTTGCTGGGGTGGGAAATAGGGAAGCCTGCTGTCCTCGAATGTAGGATGTGTTCTTAAACTCAGGGAGGGGAAATACAAGGGTTCCAAAGGAAAATAGTGACGTTGCAGAATACGGGTAGTTATCGCTGCAGTTGAAGTATTGTGCTGAATATGGGCGTACGATCGAGAACAAAACCAAAACACTAAAAAAAGAATACCACCTACCAGAGACAGAAATCCTTATTCAAACGACTAGGCATTTGAGTCTTTGCAGGAGCTGACTGTTTGTCCTGTCAGTTCTCTTGCTCTCATAAATATGGCTTTTTTTTTTTTTTTTTACACAAAATATTAGCTTTCAGAAGCGAACAATCGGGAAACGAATAACTTTGTAGTCACAGCTGGGTTTAAAAAGTGAAGATAAAATAGCGAGCTCTTAACCGAGGAGCTCCATCCATTTTGTGTGCTGAATGATGCAGGAGTTTTGTGAAAACGCGTCTATTGATTCTGTAGCACAAGAAATTAATGTACTCTATTTTCTTACTTTTGGCATTACATGCTGTTCCGGTCTTTCATTGCAAACATTGAAAAGGATTTTTTTTTTTCTTTGGGTAGCTTTCTGATTTTAAAATAACGTTGTTAAAGTGTAGAAACTTAGAAAATGCATCAAAAATGGGGGGCAGAGCCTCATCCCATGGAGACAAGCTAATTCCCGTTAGGTAGGTGCCGGGCAAGGTAGGACTCCTCAGCAGTATAGCGTGGCTTTCTCCCATCCGCACCAACAGTCCACCCGGGAGCGCCGGGACGCTTCCACCCAGGCTGTGAGCCTGCGGCACTGGGGGGATAGGAGGGGAACTGTACGCCGATGTGAGTTGTAGGGGAACGTTTGGTAGCATCTGTAAGTGTATATAACTTGTTCTTCTTGCTTTCTGCCCTGTCGTGGACCCCACGCTTCCCCTGTGTGTTCTTCCCTTCCTTCTCTCCCTCTTCACCCCTTCCCATGCAGGGTGGTCTGCCTTTTGCTTTGTGTAGCACATGGCAGGAGTATTGAGAGACCCCGTCTTCCTTCTGCTCTCCTCTGCCGAGCCCCATGCCATGAGAAGCGCTCGCCAGCCTCGTGCCCTGCTCGCGAGGGGCAACACGGAGCGATAGCACGAGCACAGTTCAATAGTCAGCAGGGATGGAAGGGGATGGATGATGCCGGGTGCAAAACTGGATCTTACAGAAAATAATTATTCACCTTTAAAGTTCTGTTTAAAGAAGCAGCAAAATGACAGCAAAGCGCTCGTATCAAAGTGTGATGAAAAGCGCTGCATGCAGGAAAGGCGCCGTAATGTTAAATGTAATCTGTGTTTTTAGAGGCTTGTGAGTTGTTCGGTTTTGGATGAATTTTCATAGGGATGGCAGAAAGCTGATCCCTGACATGGTAGCCAGATTTTGAAGATTTGTAAGTGTTTGATTTTTTTTTTTTTTTTTTTTTTTTTTTCNCTTTCAGTGCTTGGAGTCTAAGTTCGGTATAATAACAAGCAACTTGCCCTTATACTGTAAATCATTACGCAATCTGCAAACATTGCTCTCTGCACCACAGCAGTAACATCTGCTAGCATAAGAATTTAGTCTAGTTTGTCTAGTTCCTAGTCAGGAACTTTTAAGACGACGTTTTGCTCTTGTTTAAACATTTTCTGCTTTAATTGCAAGGGGGAGAAATTATGAAAATGCCAAGAGCTGAATCGATGCACTAGCATCACGGCAGCTTTAGAAGGAAGCAAAGCACAGTCCCTTACGCCTACATCTGGGCTGCAGCACGTCCTCAGCTCTAACAGTGCAACTGTAGTAATACAGCTTTTATTCTGGGTATGACACCTGATATTTTCTAGATCTCCTTGGCAGTGCTACGGCAACGCTAGGAGCTGCTGGAACGCCGCTGTTCATGCGCCCTGCGGAGTCATAGCCTCATCCAGCAAAACAACTGGATGCTAGTGTTAGTAGGAAAAAAGACTCTTGTTGAAATAGTTTGGCACGTACAAGTCCGTATATTTACATAAGCACCGCGTTGATGCGGAAGTACGCACTCGGCTAAAATGAAGTTTCATTTGCTTTCACGCATGCATTGAGTATAAACGTTTTGACAGTTTTCCCATTACTGTTCCCCATCGATCTTTGGGATATGCTCTCAAAGATGAGCTGCTCTCTCCCAACGTAGATGTCAGTTAATTTTTTTTTTTTTTATGTCATTGGTATAAAATCAGCTTGAAAACGATGGTTTTCCAAGGTTTAGGGGGTGATGGTTGATGATTACTAAGTTTATTTTGGAGTGTGTGACAGGCTTTTCATGGCATGTAAGTCAATTTTAACTTACTGAAGAGATACGGACACAGAAAAATGATACTTAGGAGTTATTAACTCCTTTTGTTTTTTAAAGGAAATGTCTTTCATACCTTTCCTACTCTATTTTCATTTTGTTGTAACTAGTTTGTGCTGCTTAATCTACTTCATAGTTAACCAGCCACCAAAGAAAATGTCTCTTACTCATCATTTCCCTTAAACTGGACTCCCATACGAAGGCAATTATAGCACATTACAAATGCAGTTAATGCCCAAAGGGTGTCCGAGTCCACGTTTCAAGGGGAAGCAAAGTTATTTATATGGGACTGAGGTGCAACATTTCTCTGATAAAGGCCAGTGTTCTGGAATGAAGGTTAAATGGGAACGATGGTCCCCTGCCAGCCTGTCGGAGAGTCGGGGTCATGTAATGTCGCTAAGCCAGACAGCAAGCCAGGGCAAGAAATAGCTTCTGAATAATTTTCTTTATCTGTTAACCAGTCAGGAAGCTGTAGCTGCGATAGCAGTGAAGTTATTTAAAACCACTGATAATTAAGAGATTAGTAGGTGTTGGTTGCTATGCTATGTAGCTTACCCTTTTGCAATTTTTTAAAGAATATCCAACACTTAGTGAATAGTTTGTTTCTTCTTTTACATTTTAATTGCTTCATTTCACTCAGTAATAATAAGTTACTAATATATTTAAGCAAATCAGACTGCTTTGTTCAGAAGGTGTCTGCTAGTAATTTTATTATTTGCTGGTGAGGGGATCATTGTCCCATGATTTTTTTTTTAACTCCTTAATCTCAGTGGAAGAAGTGTGTGCTATTTGGAAGAGGTTTTCAGCTGTATGATGGGAACACGGTCTTGAAATTGCCTATTGATATGAATAACATCATGTGAATAACTTGTCATAACTTCCTGATGCACATCGATTGGATTTTTTTTTTTTTAATGGGGATTTTAGTTCTTTACTTCAAGAGGAGAGGGAAAAAAAAAAAGGAGAAGACTCAGGTATTTTATAGGTTGATTGCAAAATTGGAAAGCTAGATTCATTCACAAAGAAGAAAGGTAGGGAATGATTCTAGGATAAAAAGCTTGAATATATGTGCTTTGGACCTATGGAGCTATATTGATTTACATTATTGACCATGGAGCTATATTGATTTACAGCAGCTGCCTCCAACCTCCCCCCCTTATCAGAAAACCGGTGTGCTAATAAATTAAGTATAATCACTCAGAAGACTGCAGGGGGGTGACAGTGACTTAAGCGTTGAGGATACTGCCGTCAAAAAATAGTCTCTGAGGATGCCCCAAAGATGTGCTTTCACATATTTGAGCGCTCAGCGGTAACGGCTTAGCTTGAAATTGGGAGGGAGATGGGCACGCGGGGCGTCAGCATGGGTGGCCGGGGCGGGCATGGGGCCGCTGTCCTCATGCCGCCTCCCTGGATGGACACGTGCGGATATGTGTTCTTGGCTTACGGTTTGAGCAAGCTGAAATTAGAGCTGCTAAGAGATATTTTGTTAATATGTTAGCAGAACACGTGCACATGTGAATACCTAACTACGGCTTTTACGTATGTTCATTTTCCTTCTGATGCTTGTTCTGCATGGCTTATCGTGGCATTTAAATGGTCAATTTATAAACTCTGCATCGATATTGAAATACTGTTTTAAAGATTGCTTTTGGGTACATTAGGCAGCTGGACACCAATGCACTTAGTTTTATTCATTTGAAATCTTAATTGAGGATCTTGTTCTCTTTGCCACTTCAATAACTTTTGATAACGTTGTATTTAAGTCTGGTGGGCGTTTTAGGATGTTAGATATTTTGCCTATTTCCATTTGCTTCGTTGTGTTGTTTTCTTAAATCTGATCTTTTACAGTGACAGCAAGAAAATGACGTGGCTAGCAATGGATACGCTCCTGGGATCCTTTTTGCGGTGGATGAGCAGCGCCCAAAGTCCGCGAATGTATTCATAGTTTGGTATTCGCGCAGATCTCCACCTGGCAGTGCCGGGGTGCAGATACGCTCGCAGACCGTTAGTCGTTGCCAGAAATGTTTACTTAGCGCGTTATAATCACCGTACAGATGTGAAGGAAGATGTTGCTGCCCGCTGCCTATCAGTTTCCAGCCTCAGGTGGGGAATAAATGTGTGTAACCAAGATACGCTGCTTGGGTTTCAGCTCCCGGTGCCTGTAACGTTAGCGCTTAAACCTCAATAATTGCTAGTAGAGCACGGTTCTGTGGGGTTTAATTCTGCGTCGTTTATCGAGGGTCATTTAAAACCCTGAAGGGCAGCGTGTTGGGCAGGTACTGCAGCCCAGTGGGCTCCGGCTGGGAAAAGCAGGGCGCCGCCTCGGGGCCGCGATAGAAAGATTTCTGTTTAATTGCTGTCCTTATGTTCAGAATAATCTTTATTTCGAGAGTTTGAAATTGGAAAATCTATGCAGAGCTTCAAAATAATAGCGTCAAATGTTTTGAAACTTTAGAAAAACTGTTTTTTGCAACGCGTGAAGATCAGTGTTTAAAAAAGGCTTGTTCTTGCTTGTAGTATAATCCTTCAGATAATCCTTACGTATTTGAGAAGACTCTCTACGAAGCCGTAAGAAATGACAGGTTCGGGCACTGACGGGCTGATGTTTACAAGCTTAACTACAAACTTCAGAGGAGCTTAACTTCTGGGTTGTTACCTGCTAAACAGTTAAGTGTTCAACCAAAGCATTTTTAATCTTGGAAAGAGTAAAATGAAGTTTTCTGTATGCTTTCCACCAGTGCTCAAGAGGCCGTTTTTTTAGAAACGAAGGGGAATGTTACTGTATAAAATGTAATAACACTTTTAAACTCTAGCTCTAAGATAGGTGCTTAAAATTTGGCTTTTCAGCTGGAGGTACGTAGGCTCAGAATAAATTTTTCTACTGACAAACTGCACAGAAAACCTGTTTTCAGTTTTTTTTTCTGGAAGATGTAGGGAACCACGTAGACAGCATGCTGAAGTGGTTAGGAAAGCCTTGCAATTATGTCAGCTACCCAAGGAGAAAATACTCTTCTTATATTTACTTTTACCCAATAGTAATAATGTAGGTGTAAGAAATCGTGCCTAAATCACCTTGTGTTTTCGGTGGAGACAAATGACCCATGCATATGTGTGTGGTCTGTGGTGACAGCGAGCATCTAACTATGAATAAAATGTATACAGATTTTGATCTGATGCTCTGTTGCCACCTTCTGCTCGTACATCTTTCCACCACACGCTTAGGATGCAGTAATATGTTGCGCTAGGGAACTTGCATTAGAGATGACGATGGATTATGCAGCGTTTTAAGGAAGCAGTGCCAAAAGGCAATGTCAGCTCCTCTTCTGAACTCCTGAGTGCAAAGCTCTGCTTAAGTAATACAAGGGGAATGTCTTCCGTAGGACAATGACCGATAGTTTTCATCATTTCGAAAACTAAGACGTAAGCAGTTTCTCTGACAGAGAGTAGCTCAGTCTGACTTCGATTAGCTTAAAAGCTCTCGACTCGCAAACTGAAGCAGGCTATTTTTGTGTATTGCATTGTGAATGGCAGAATTTATGAGACTAATTTAAACCTTTGAACATTGTAATAGGGAATAGAAGCAATTGTAGAAGTAGTATTGACTACTTAAAGTGCATTGATTTCTTCCAAAGATTTCTACGTGGTGGTCTCTGGAAAGCATGCCCCTGAATGTTTATCCTGTCAGCATTTATGACTTATTATATGGCCCAAACACTGACTTGAGCTCCTCCTGCTCCATTAGGAACTCTGTTCAGGCAGCGGGAAATAGAAAATACCAGCTAACGTGGGATGCTGCTAGTAAAAATCTGTCCTTTTTGAAATGCTGGAAATAACATGCAATTTAAATTAAAGCTGAAAGGCATATTAATCCTCTAGTAGCAGTCACGATAGAGAAGGCACAGAGGAAACTTGATGGTGTTCCTAACAGGTACTTTTAGCTAGGAGAATTAGATAGGAAGAGAAGCAGCCTTGAAACTTCACAGATTCTGAGATCCACAGGAGGAAGCCGGTGTGGTGTTATCTATTAGTTTCTTCTTCTTCCCCTCTTTGGCATGGCTTACTTAGAAGCTGCACCGGTAGCAAATTCTTCTTGTCTGAACCTGCTCAACACCTGCGGTTTGTGAGAATAAAGAACGTGGAGTCAGAGTTGTAGGAGAAATGAATCTGGCTAGCTAACAAAAAGCGTACTACGGAGAATAGCGGGTCCCCAACTACGTTGTGTTTTACCCACGTTTATAAATAGTGCAAAATAGTTTCTTGAGACTTAGAGAGGCAAATGGGATGCATCTTGATATAGGTTAACAACCTTGATGTTAAAGGCTGGAAAAGAGATTTGCCCCATCTGTTACGCTATGGTAAAAATTGCTGTGGCTGCTGAAGCCAGCTGGCTGCTGAGCTCAGATACGTGAGTACCTACAGTAACGCAGACCGTGGTGTGAGAAACCTGCAAGCGGTCGTTCGTTACTTCCTGACAACTTTTTGTTCGGTGTGCCTTCATCTTTTTTTTTTTTTTTTTTTTTAAAAAAAAAAATCTTCCTGCATCCGCCTTGATGTTATTTTACCTAAATGAGTCTCTAAGCACGAAAGCTGCTGTGCAGAGCAGGAGCTGGGCTGAGCATCGCATCTAACTTGCCCTGGCTCTTTATGTGGAGTAGGTGAGATTTTGAAGATACTGTACGATGCAAGTTCTTCGCCCACTCAGGACCACGCTTGCTTTTGCCTGGGCTTACAATCTTGTGGCCTGTATACTGAAAGGGCTGTAGCGTGAGCAGCGGCAGTCAGTGACCTGCGGTTCCTGCCCGGGGGCACGCACAGGGAGGTATTGAGGTGTTTTAATTTGCTTACCGCAGGCTGTGAGAAGGGCACAGTTACTGGTCTAATATAGACTTGTCATCTCATGGTAACTTATTCCTCTGTTCTAAAATGGATGCAAAGCAGTTTTAAATCTGTATGGTATCAATTTATTTTAATTTCCTAATTTAAGTAAGCTTAACCTGTTTAAAAATTTGTCTCTACAAGTGCCCATACACGTGGTCCTGGCTTCTGCTTTGCTCCAGTGAAGAGTGGACTCCAGTCCCACTGGAACTCGAATGAACGCGCTTGGACACGTGGTTCTCACTCAGAGTTATTTCCCACAGGTGGGTTGCTTTTGCACAGCTTCACAACGCTTTTTTTTTTCCTGAAATCGATTTCTCCAGCGGATGCACTGAGGCACAGTTTAAAGTCTTGCTTATTGCTGCATACGGTTCACTGAAGCTTTGCTTATCAAAGGATCCTTTGATAGATGGGGCTTGCTGGGTATGTGTCACTTCTAGTTTAAAGACCAAATCTCTTCAAAATTCAGGTAAAGCCACACAATATTTATTTCCCTGAAGGTGAATGCCCATCAGTAATGTCAGGCTGCATCTAAAAATCAGGAGCACGTGCCTACTTTCGCAGTACAGATGGGATTTTGAGGTTTAAGAGCTAGCTTAAGAACAAAAGATGCTATAGCATCGGTCTTGAGACAAATGCACCAGCTGTGTGGTTCAATAGAATGTCTGTGTACGTAAGTGCAGTTACTCATCATCTGACCTCTTGAGTGACCATGGTCCGACCCACTTCAGCCCCACTAGCGTCTAGCCGCTCTTGTTGGAAGGGTGGCATCTCGAAGAGGAAAAGGGCAGTTGAGTTTCAGTGCCGCGGAGATGGCAGCTGATGGTACTTGTTACACTTTTCTTTGATTTGGTGTCTGTTCCATAGGAGCTGAAATGACAGGGAGAAGGTAGCGCTTAGGCTGCTGACCATCTCAGCAATGCAATAAGAGCATCCTGGCTCCATGGTACATGCATTTTTTTTTTCCATTTTTGTGGATTTTTTTCCCCTCTCTTCCCCCCCCGCCCCATCTATTTTTGCTTAAGGAAAAGATTATTTGCTGAGGACAGCCTAAATAAGTAATATCATATCAATAATAATTGCAGTAATACAAACCAAATAATACTTGTTTTGCAAGAGTTATGTGATTACACATCTGATTGCCGGGAATTGGTCTTCAACTCGTCTATTATTAGGAATTATTTGGGTTTATGTATTAGTTGTCAAAATATGACAGTAGCATTTTTTTCAGGGGTTCCTATTTTGGCTTTCATTGCTTTCCTGCTTGGGAAATTTAAGTTTGGTATTTCTTGGGTTTCAACTTCTGTTGCTTTATTTTCATTTATAGTTCACTAGACAACAACCTCATAAGTATCTGGTCTTTACCGGTAAATTTCATTTTGAAATGCTGTTCTTAACACTTAAGAATTGCAAATTAGATTGAGGTTGTCGCAAAATGTAAAATAGCTAGGGAATCGCAGAGTCATTTCGGCTTCTGTCAGAATCTGGATTTTAGTCACAGTGAGTTTTTTACTATTTTGGTTGGGTTTTAGTGTAGTAGCAATAAATGTATTTAAAAATTGGCTCTCACAGCTATTTCTCAGGAGGTTGTTTCAGAGAGTAATGAAATCTTGACATTTAGTCAAGCTTTGACATTTTCTGTTAGACCAGGTTAAACCTTCCTTCGTGAAGGTGCATTTCAATAGACCAGCAAACAGCGGTCAGAGGGTCACCGTTACTTCTGATGTGGTGTCTGACTTTTAGGCAACAAAATGACATCTGGGTTGAACTTGGTCTCTGTCTGGAGCTACAGGATGCGCCAAATGCTTTTATGGACTGGAACTCCAAAAGGCCCTTTCACTTCTTGTTTTTACGCTTAGTGTAAAACTAAGTTCTGAGTCAATTCAATTAAATAGAAACAGTCATGTAATTATGATGCGTGCCTAATGTTCCCATCAAAGCTATGGAGAGGGTTCTTCAATATAGATGGTGTTTCGTTTTATTTGTGTCACTGAATTAACTCAAGAAGGAAGGCCTGTCCTATTAGAAAACATCCGCTGCTTGGAAGGTAGCTGGGAATTGGCTCTGGGCAAATCTACAACTGTGACAGCCCGAACCCTGGACTGACAGCCCTTGGGGTTGCAAGCCCTTCCATTCTTGTATCCTACATATCTACGCGACGGCTAATGATTTCCTTCCCAGGCTTCACGTCGCTTATGCGAAGATTAGGAGAAAGGTTTGAATTAGGAGGCCTCCGAGTTCCTTTTGTCTTTTTCTAAAGGCTGTACGTTAGGAGATGTCTGCTGCTCCTGTTGCAAGTGGACAACTAGCATAAAAAAATATTCCACAAGTATCTGAAAGGCAGTGTACCTGAGCGCATGAATTTCTGTGCGTGACTGGTGATGGCTTCTTGGCCTCCGTTGAAACAATCTCTATTTTTGACCAGGTTAGCTCAGCCTTTATTGTGTGTACAGAGGCGGCACGTTAATATGAATTCAAACACAGCAGCATGCTTTGTTCATCTGTATAACTTCCTGGATTTGCTTTACCTTCTTGCATGTAGTTAGCTTCTGTCTGGGTTTGAAGAAACTTGAGTATTTTACCTCATAAAACATAAACGTCAGACCAATGTCTGCTTCCCTTCAATGCATCCACAAGAAGAGTCTTCCTAATCATTACCTGTTTGATGCATTGTGGTGATTTCTGTGGGCACGTTGTCTTCTGTTGCGCTCTTGCAAGTGCGATGTTCCTGTCAAATTGTTTCCTCAGAGTTGTCAGAAAACTAGACGAGGCCTCCTGTCTTTGATTGTCTGCTTGGGCATTTCCGTAGGTCATTTCTGAGTGATTCCGGAAAACTATCTTATGATCACCTAGGCAGAACAAATGGGGATTTCAAGTTAGAGAATCTCTTTGCACCATGGGGGGGGGGAACCCCAAACCCACCTACATTAAAATGAAATTCCACAAACTGTTTCTGGATTACGTTTTTGTTTAGGAAGTAGAGGAGGTAGGAAAAGCATTGGATGGAGTTCAATCCAGTTGGCGGCCGGTCACGAGCGGTGTTCCCCAGGGCTCAGTTTTGGGGCCGGTTTTGTTCAACGTCTTCATCAATGATCTGGATGAGGGGATCGAGTGCACCCTCAGCAAGTTTGCAGATGA
>WAAD01008308.1:107893-131607 GCA_013389945.1 Fregata magnificens
TGTAGTGAAGCGGGTGTTGGACTCTTCTCCCAAGAAACTAGCGACAGGACGAGAGGGAATGGCCTCCAGTTGCATCAGGGGAGGTTTAGCCTGGACATCAGGAAGAATTTCTTTACCGAAAGAGTGGTCAGGCATTGGAACAGGCTGCCCAGAGAGGTGGTGGAGTCGTCAACCCTGGAGGCGTTCAAAAAAGGTGTAGACGTGGCACTCCAGGGCCTAGTTTAGGAGTCATGGTGGTGTTGGTTGACGGTTGGACTTGATGATCTTAGAGGTCTTTTCCAACCTTAATGATTCTATGAGTCTATAATTGATGAGCTTTTGATGCTCTGTCTCTTGGAACCTGATGTAGAAGGTTGATGGACATCAAGTGTAAGCTGATGTACAGAAAATTTGAGTTTAACTTTTCTGCCTCGATGTGTAGGATGTTATTTTGTAGTGTATTTGCTGTACAGATAAGCGTAACCGGATTCTGCTGCCTCGCTCCCATACGGAATAGAAGGAGTTAAGTGCATCTGAGAATGTTTTCATTCCCTCTTTATCACAGAGAGGCTGGATCACAGATGCATTTTTGTGCATAGAAAATCAAAAGGTCGGAGGAGGGCACGGTTTGTTTTTGCCAAAGGAGTGCCTCTGATCTGCAAAACAAGACGGTTTTCTGCTTTTAGTGTGAACTGAAGTCAGAAGGGCTGTTAAGAAAGAGGTGGCTGTTTAATGTCCTGGTGTTTAATGCTGAGGAGTTGGGGATCTAAAAGAAGAAGAAACGGATGTGGTGTTGGGTGGCACTTGCCGAGGCTCTCTGGGAAGGCAACACGGAAAAAAGCAGACAAGCTGAGGATCGGGCACATTCAGGGGCTGAACTTTCCTGGGGCTCTAGATCGAGTGTCTTAATCCAGTTGCCTCTCAAATTCCCAGTGATAAAACTGAAGATAGATGTCAAACTGCTCGCTGAGATTAAATTCTTCAATGTTGATGTTCAAATATATTAGTTCTGCATGGAAAGTCTGCTTTGTGCCTTGTGTGTAGCTCTGTCTTCCCCCTGGTTTCCTTCTGGGCACCCTCTACCCGCAGTTGCACGTGTTGCTACGTGCGTCGATTTACCCTGGGGGATGCTCCTCCACTGCGGCTTCCCGCATATGCATTGAAAAAGATTTTTTTTTTTAAATTTTTTTTTTGTTTGCCTTTGGCTGCTAATGTTAGCTTTCAGTCTGTTTAACAGGAAAGAAAATGTCCTCAGGATACCGGTCAGGGAGAGCACCCTATTGTGTGAAACACTTAGATTGAATCTAGGCCCTCCTGAAGCAAGGGATGCGGTAGCAACACTTGCAAAATGAAATGTTTGCTTGGAGTTTTTGGATAAGCCAGTAGTAAAATAGGGCAAACTTTCGCCATTTGCTCAGGTTTTAATTTAGTGAGCATGGAGGTGATGTTTTCCTTTGGTGGAAATTATGGAGTGTGTTCTTGCTGCCGATAAGAAATGATGCAAGAAATCTTTAAAAGGACTGCTTGTGTCTGATGTAGGAAGCTCTGCCAATGGATGGGTTGGAACTGCTGCTCGTTCTCTCTCGTCTGTGCGCTGGGTTGCTCATCAAGTCATCGCTGGGTCAGAAGGTAAATGGCCGTTAAGGCTTAGGCTGTATACTTGAACCTCCCTCTGTGGTTACCTCTTACCGAGCTACTCGCAGGTGCGTGAAGGAACAGGCTCGCTTCGGTACAGCCTTGTCTTCTTTCGGCAAAGCAAGCTGTGACGAGCGGATAGCTACGTTAGAGCTGTGAGGGACTTATGAGCACGGAACTAGGAAATGAGCTAATCAAGGAGAAGACAATGACAACAGAAACGGAGGCGGGGAAAAGGATGGGAATGGCGTGGGGAGGAGTTGAGGGCAAGATAGTAGAAAAAGGGAGAAAGGGGGGGAAAAAATGTCGGGGGAAGATCGAAAAATGTCAGTCTAGGGCTTTCTATCTGAAACGTAGTGAAAGATTGACTGAGGTTTGTCGTGCTTACCAGTGCATTACATGAGGGGAGTTGAAGAGGGCAGATCCCTGGCCTAACTGTATTATGTTATCCTTAAATGGAAAAGAAAGAGTCTAATTTATACTTTGGAATCACCGAAGATTTGCTGTGGTATCTAGGTCTGCATTCGTTAGAGTCTTTTTCGAAGCTTTATCACTGTGACGTTTCCTTGAGTGTGGCTCAGCGCATCCCAGTTAAGCCCACGTCTTCGTTGCAGTAATAAAGGGTAAACTTCCAATCTAATATCCATCTTTGAGAAATGTGCAGTATGGATAATAAATGAAAGGAGGTCGACGGGAAAGCGACCACAGCAAACGCAGCTGCCATCAGCCGTTAGAGAGCAAACCGATTCCCTCATGTTGTAGAACAAGCACTCTTCCTTCTGTGGGAGGGAAGGTCAAGAAAATGGCTCCCTGTTTTCACAGATGTGACCCCTGGATTGATTGGCAGGGCTGCACATCGTGTCGTGTGCTCTTCCAGGCAGCTACAGACATCCATTAGGAGGCCCCGTGTGTAACGGTGCTGCGTATGAGTTCTCCTGTGTTTGATGGTGTCCCAGTGGTCATTCCACATCTATACCTGTGAACTTGATATATTTTCCAGAGATCCAGATATTGCAATTAATGGCAAGTTTTAGCATCTGTTTGAAATAAGTCAGTGTTTGCAATTGTTTAGCTCTAGTGTCTCTTCGGCTCCATGGGTGGGACTTTTCCGTACAATGTTTTGAGCCCTAGATGGTGTCCCATGTTGTACTTAGCTGTCAAAAGCGACGGTAATGAGTCTGCAGCTAGCTAAGGATCTGCCGACAGCAGGGGAAGAAAGGAGCTGCATAATTTCATTATCCTTTTTACTTGTAGAGAGCAAATGCTTTATAATCTCCTCTCTTCGTTGATACTAATGTCCTTTGTTATATTAAACCTCAGCCAGTTGAGGATACCCCTTTGAGGCTCTAGTAGCTCAAACCTGAGCCTGGCATAGAGCTATACACATCATTTCAGGGGTCATAATCCCAACGTAGCTCTGCTTTTCAATTTCCGTTTCGTTCTAGTCTTTAATTGAAAAGGAAACATTTTATCCCTAATCGTATGATTGACGCTATTTCTATCCTGTCCAAACCAAGCGCAGCTCTTTCTTAGCAGTCTCAGCTTTTTGAACTAAAAAAATGCTTGACTTCTCATTCCAAAACCTTAATTTTTAATGATTTTGGAGTTGTTCCTTACATTATAACGTCTGTTGTGTAAGCCAAGAACGTTATTTTCTGGGAAGTCGTTGGCTTTCCATCCTGCTAACTCTCTGCAACATCACTCAGATTATCAGATGGAATGGGGTGAGATGGTGCCTTTCAGTGTCCTGTGGAGCCATTTCTGCAAACAGTGTGGGGTCTGCTCACACTTCATTTAGGTTAGCAGTAAAACTCCAATGAACTTCAATAGGGTCATCATGGGCTTGTTTTGTGTGGGTTGCGGGGTTTTGGTTTTTGTCTTTTTGTGTCTTTTTTTTTTTTTAAGCTTTTTTCCACTACTTTTTGTGTTCTCTAGCCGATTCTACAAGTGTCAATATGATATCCACACCAAGATCTTACAAATACGTATTTCAACCACTTTACTATTCATTTCTTACCACGGTGGATGGTAAATGCGACATCACTGTGCTCAAACTGCTGTTCTTACTGCCAGGTAATTGCTGTGTTGGAGTACAACACGGTCCTGGTGAGGTGAGCTTGTTGGTAGCTGTACGTAGAGGGAATGTTTAGTTGCGGTCAACCTAACTTCTAACAGCCTACGTGCCCGAAGAGCGGACTAGGAGAGGGCAGGGTTCTCCCAGCCAGCTTGATGTTGTGGCCATCAGATTTGCTGGTAGAACTCCTGCTGACGTTAAAAAATGCAGGAGCAAATCCTTCCCCCCACGCCCCGATGAGGTTCCGTGGGACTCCAGCCCCTTCCTCGACGGGCGGGCAGCGAGGGGGCGGCTGTAGGGAGGCGAGAGCTGAGCTGGGGAAGTGGGACCTTCCGGAACAGAGGACTTGATTCTCTGGACTGGACTTGGCCGGTATAGCTACGTGCTGTCCCTTGCTAAGGATAAATACTCCAAGAGCCGGTGCAGCTCACTGCTTTTACGTAACCGCTAAGTAACATGCTGTATGCGGCGTGAAACAACTTTGCGGTAGGACGTGGTGCCATCCCAGAACACTGAATCTTGCACTTGCTTTTTTAATTATGAATAGGCAGCATTGTTGGATTTGAATGGAAACCTTTATGAATATATTTAATTGAAGATACCGGAGGCTTACAGAAATACAGAACATGCTATATATGTTAATTTGTTAATTAACAAATTATATATGTTATATATGTTATTATATATGTTAATTATATATGTTAATATATGTTAATAATTAAAATATTAATGAAATAGTTAAATTAACAAACCACATCTTTCTTTTTTTTAGAGATTATTAGACTCTTATGAATTTCTGAGTAGAGCTTGCTTGCTTGCTTTGTTATCTTTATTAAAGTAAATTTCCTCTAATAANCTGCTTATTAGGGTTATTTAAGGGCAATGTAGACTTAATTTTTCTTGGTTTCTGGCTGGGAGCAGGAGAAGGCTTAGTAACTTTTCGAGAGGAGCCGTGTGTATGTATAAACCCTGACCCTGTATGATGCTGTCAGCCATTTGATAGAAGGATTAATTTACTCATAATATTTTGCGCTATTAAAGATACTGACGCATTTTTACAAACGTTATCTTGGTGTTATTCTATGCTGCCTGCCAGTTAGTATCTCCTGTTAGCAGGTAAGAAGAGAAGGATGAGATGCGTCTGTATAGAATGAGGATATTAGGCAAAAATACAAAAGCTTTATCATGTAGAATTGGTTTCATCACAGCAGTAATGCCAGACTCCTTCTCTATACGCACACACAAAAATCTAAAATTTAAGTACGTATTTTTTTCCCCCGTTTCCTAAGTAACGCATGGCATGACAAGACTAAGACTAAGCTGCAAATTATGGATCGGCGTGTCATTTTGTTTGCATTCAGAAGGGTTTCCCTGGTCAGGTTTTAGATGGGTAAGATCTGCACGCAACTAAGAGGGATGTCCTAAATCCAAATGTTGTTTTCTCTCTTGATGCACATAGGAGACCCTCTGAAGAGGAATCTTTTTCAGGGTGCTAGAATTCATTGGTCCCACTTGCTCTTTCGTCAGGTTGTCCATAGATCTCTGAAAAATATTTGAAGATGTGATCATAGGAATGATTTTTTTTCCCCTTAAATGATATTTTTGGAAGATGTAAGCGTATCTCAAATATATGAGAACGTTTCAGTTGTGTTCAGTATGTGCCAAGAAGAAAAACAGATGCCTTTTTTTTTTTTTTTTTTCCCCTGTGGCAGCTGAGCTGAAGTCAGTGCTGACGTTCTTGATTACAGCATGTCATCCTAGAAACAGGCTATTCGGAAGATTTCTTGTTTTCTTTCAAGTCTAATGTATGAAGCCTTAATTGTCATATTCTCCTGATTTTTCTAGTCTTGAGATAATGAAATTTAATACTGACGTTGGGTGTTGGGGAGTACAAGCCTGAGATGCTAATGAAGTCACATACTTGTAATTACTGGTTAGAAAATTAAATGTAAAGTAGTCGCTGACCAGAAAAGTCCGATGTGTCACTCGTTTTAAAGAGGGTTATCCTTCCTATTTTTTCTCTTTTTTTTTTNCTTTTGATTTGTGTTTTTTCAATTCCACTCCCTTTGAAGGCAAGATGCCTGCTGTGGGAGGAGGTAACGGGAAGAGACAATGACATCTGCGTGAGCTGCTAATTTTAACCTCTAGCTATCTCTTCTCTAAGGATGTGGTGTGCAGACAGAAAAGCTCGTAGGTGAATAGGGAGCAAATCATTTTCCCCAAGTAAACTAACTACACACCAGACAGCAATGATTCCGCCGAACTGACTGATCTTCCTTCAAAATCGTTCCAGAAGTTTTTTCAGCTTCCAGAATGGAGTAGGAGGCTGGTAGGTAGTGGCTCTGTTCATGGAAGCTGTGACTGAATCCCAATAAATATGCCTGAGCCTTTGGTGGGTGTATGCCGTGTTAGACGGTGCCAAAGCTGCTCTGAACACATCTTCTGGCGGGAAGCTGAAGTTCTTTTATTACTAGAGATTCCATGCTTTTTGGTACTCATCCCACATACAAAGTTCCTAAATTAAATTTTACCTTTTTGGGACAGGTGGATAAAACAGGGAATCGGTGCTAGAACCCACTGAAGTCTCTCACCTCAGTTTCCAAGTGCCCTGGTGAGATGAATAATTATAGCTGAGGAAGACAATTTTCAGTAACAATTTGCTTGATGAATTAGCCTTCTTTCTTGATTGCAGATTGTCTGCAAACAGATTGCAATTTCAACAAACTTGTTTGCTACTTATAATAATTTTGTGCATAATAAATTTTTTTTCCTGAAAATTGCTGTTGGTAGTAAGATGGTAGTAAGGTTTACTTTGTCGTCCTGAGAGAATGCTGAGGGCAAACTCTTCCCATAAAATGTCCACGATAATCAAATAGAAAATGTGGGAACACAGTCGGAGCAAAATCACGCGGAAGTCATTGGGATGTCTGCGTATCATTTTCCTCATTATTTGTTCAGCTGTAACAGTGAGTGAAAATTGACGCCATCTGAGAGCTATTCAGTAGGCTGTGTAAAATGAGTCTGATGGGCTCCGGGGAGTTCCCGGCAGCCTTACACCATCTCTTGGATCACCTCCACAGTTCCTATTAATTGACAACCTCATTGCTGCTAGCTGCAGAGAGACCAAGCAACGCGCGGCTTGGGAGTCTGACCAGCGTTTTCATGCAGGATTCAGTTCTTCTCAGAACTCACTAGGGAAATGCTGCTGAAACGGCTCAGAAAGGTTTATGATACCACTTTTCCTCCTGCACCTGCTATTATGTTCTGAAAAATGTTCTGGTCTTCACGAATATTGGTATATGTTTCATTCTTAGCCATTCCTCCATGTGTGCTGTAATTTTATTTTGCTACCTAGCTATTTTCTGGCCGGAACCAAATCACTGTCTTTTCTGTTGGGTTTGTTTGGCGGGGCTGGGGGAAGAAATACCTGTGATTGGGGTAAATTACACAGCCACGAAGGTTTCTATCCGCTAGGGCAGCAGGCAGCACTGCTACCAACTTCCTAGCTAGCTTCGACTTGGGAAAGCCATTGAAGAAGGGAACAGGCCATTCAGTCCTTGTCTGACCTTCCCGCTAAGGTTGCTGTGTTTATAGTTGTATTTCTTATGACGGTTGCTTGTCTTGGAGTCATTAGAGATCGCCAGCTTGTCACAGAATAATGACCCTGTCTCTGCATTGCTGAAGGAGCTTTGATCCGACTATCCTTGTGTGGGTGACCCTATAGCCGGTTACCAATTTATTGAGCTATTGTGCCTCTTCTTTTAAAAAAAAAAAAAAAAAAAAAATTAAAAAATTGTATTCAAATATGGTATGTATGAGAGTTGGATCTGTCCAAAGGTACGCTAGGAAACATTTTTATTTTACTTTCTTCATTCACAGTTTGCGTTGCCATAATAGACAACATGAAGTGTAGGCTGGAAAGAGGCCAGGAGACCCATCTGCTAAAAAAAGAGGTATCTTTCTAATTACAGTCTAGTAGGCAGAGCCTGGGGATAATGACATACCTTTTCTCCTATGAATATTTTCATGAACTTTGCCTGTCTCGGGAGATTGCCTCCCTGCTATGCTAAATTGGGTCATTTGAGTGTATACAAAAGAAAAGGACAAAAGATGGGTGTATGTTCCAGTACTACCATAAAACTCTATCTTCTCGCCAATTCAGTAGTAAAAGGATTCTGCTCCAATTTATGAGCAAAACAGTTGCTGAAGGTCAGGGCATTTTCCTGTTCTATGCAGGTATGTATTTTAAAGCTCTGCAAATTGGGTCTGAGAAAGGAAGTTTCATGCTTTGGTTGCGGTTTTAAAGTTTTCAGTAACCGTACACAGAATCAAAAAGTACGTTAAAACATTCTTCCTGGAGTGACTATGCACTTCTAATGTGTCCAGCTCAGTATGATCTCTTTGTCATATTTTAGTTTTGACTTCTAGCTTCAAGCAGTTTCGTGGTTAAAGACGACATGCACTTGAGTAGTGGAGTCTTCCTGCAGGTTGGAAAACTGAGTCCAAGTGGGTATTGCAGCGCGTGTATCCAGCTCCCCGCCAAACAGATTCACAATTTTTGTTGTTGTTGTTGTTCAGGGCAATAAAGGTATCTGTAAAGATGCATGGTTGCATGCATTCAATAAAAACCCCAACCAGCCAATGTAACGTTGCAATCCTACCCTCTGTGACCTCTGGTTTTTGTAATTCTGACTGCCCTGATTCCCAATGCTCATAAATATTCTACTACATCAGTGGCACAAAAGAAATTCCCTTGTAGCATTTCACATAAAGACCAAGTTTCTTATTAGTTTTGCATAAATAATCTTTCTCCTGATGATGAAAACTAAATGCAATAACACCTAAGCATTGTCGTTTTGATTGGCTTTGTTGGTTTCCTTACTTTGTAACAGGACTAATGGGTCGGGTAACTACAATGGTTCCTCTGTGTATTCCTGTATTATTAGCAGCAGTTCTCTTCTTACTGCTTTGCATTTTCGCTTGCAGCTGATCACTCGGGGATCAGTTAGAACTCAACCCAAAGTTTAAAAATAATATTTAAAAAGAAGGGGATAGAGCCGCAGCTGTAGCGAAGCAATTTCTAATCTTCATGTGCTACTGGGTCAGATCTCTAGATATAGAATTAAAATAGCTAATCTGCCCTGGCAGCTTGTGTCCTCTTGACACTTGCTGTCTTTCATGACTCTTTATGTCCATATCTGGTCCTGCAAGATTACTTATGAGAAGTGTTTTGACAGGTTTCTGTTTTTTCGCTCTTCATGTGGAGAGCAATTATACCATTACAGTATGAAGAAAATAAGAAAGTGATTAAAACCACATTTCAGAGATCTACCCTGAACTTTTTAGCACTTCAGTGTTTGATAGAAGAATTGAAAGAATTTCCATTTCAACTCTAACTCTATGATTTTATTTTCATCTTTGTTCTTCTGTGTGATACAGTGCTGTCACTGTATGTTCTTTTAACTAATGTTTGCTTTGGTATTTTATAATACTGGATTTTCTGTTCTCATCATCACGTTGCAAATTATTGTAGAAAAGAGGAGCTGTTTGATAGGAGGAGTTCTAAACTATTTTTAGCTCTTCTGTATTTCGAGGAAGTAGCATTTGTTTCAAACTTTGTAGTTGACTTAAAAGTGATATTATATGCAGTTACGTATTTCCACTTGTAGAAATAATTAAAGGTGGTTTTAAAGTTACATGTAGGTGATGAATAAATTAAGATGCGTAAACCAAATAACTGTCTGGGGTAATAAAATATAATTAGCAGAAGGGTTCGCCTGTGTGAAGCCAGTGGCCTAGAGCATTAGGTTTTTTTAGGTGGTCATCTTCAATAGCCTTTACTCAAATAAGTAATTCTATAGAAGTTTTTTTCTTTTTTTTTTTTTTACAAACTATATTCAGTGTTAATAAGATGTGCAGCATCAGCCTCCCTACGTTACAGAGACTACAACATTTTACTGTTTAAAAAGAAAACGAAGAAAATGATGACTATTGTGAGTTTTGTGGTGCTTGGTTCCGTTGCCGTCCTTATTGCAAAAATGCTTTCCGGAGCGCTTAAATTGTCACCGTTAAAAGAAGTAGTGAACCCTTTAGGGCAGGAAGCACATCTTTCTGTTTGACTTACAGCTAGCACCTTGCTGTCAGGGCTGTTGTAAGGGGGTGGCGGGGAGCAGTTAAAGACATTTCTAGGCATTTTTATTTGTATAGAAGACGAATTAGTAGATATGACAACTTTGGGTGACTAATTCATTATCTACCACCATTTTCCCACAGCTGTGGTGAGCAGAGCTTAAGCAAACTTTAAATGTGGTGTAGACTTGTCCTCATTCTTCAAGAGCAGTCAGCTCTTTTTGTTTTTTCCCCATCTTCCCCCTGCCCCCTTCAAAAAAAAAAAGGGGGGGGNAACAACCCAACCAAACCACCACCAATCCAACACCAAACAACCCGTGTGTAGGAATGTTTTTGAAGAGGTCCCCGCAGCTCCTGGCAGGTGGGCTTTGGTGTGGAGAAGCAGCAATGCCTGTCCAGCATCGACTCTATTCTCATGGGTCGTTGACAGGGGCGAAGACATCTGGACCGGCAGACGGCCGAGCGCTTGCTCTCTGAGCTCGGCCACTGGAGCAGAAATACTTCCTAAAGATGAGAGTGTGGCATGGCAACCGCTGCATCGCCCTCGCTGTTGTTGCACAGGGAACCATCTAAAGCATAGCAGCTCTGCCCAGTAGTGGCCGTAACGAGCTGGGCCAGTTTGTCTCCCTGTATCTGGGATGCCTGTTTACTGTAGCTGGAATGCCAAAATACTGCCACGCAATTAAAGGGATATTTGGGGGGTTGTAGTCGTAACGCTCAACAAGCAGGTTATTGGGGAAGAGTCCACGCCGCCGCTGTGCAGCAGCATGTTCCTTTGGATAGTAATGTAGGGATTGTAGATGTCCCCCCTGGTACCACAGGGACCTGGGGATTTCTGCTATTCTGGACCACATCTTGATGGCTGAATGACGTTTCTATCAGTTACGCACTGCTGTCCTACTGGTTGAAACGCCCGCAAGAGCACACCTCTCTGCTACTCATAACTGTTGTTCTTACCAGTTTTTATATCTATTTCTTAGGATTTTTCTCATTGGCGTTTTCAAAGACGCCTGCTGCGGTTTCGTGCTGCGGTTGCAGTAAGCGGATACTGGTGGAAGGAAATGAGCCCCTCTTCCTGTAGGCCCTCAGCGTTACTGCAGCCTATCTAGAGACCTTGTTGGAAGCCTTTCTTGTGTTAGCCTCTAGTTTAGATATCTGCTGAAAACAGGGTAAAATAGAAGGAAAAAAAATTGTGTGTGTTCTAATAGGTCAGTTGCTTGTTAGTAGGAAACTCATGTTGTTTTAGAGACTTTATAAAGATTACTTGAAAATTTATTAAAAGTCAATCTTGCAAGTTAGTTAAAATATATTTTTTAAAGGTTGAATAATGCCTCTTTACTTTGCAATTGAATTGATCCGTAAGACTTCAAATTGTCAGTGTTCATAGAGTAATGCGTTTAAGGAAGAAAAAGTATGGTGATGTTACAGTTTAATGAGATGCGTCTTGCGTTATAAATAGTCAAGTTGACAGCCGATTGTTCCAGTCCGTAATCACAAAGGGAAGAGCCTGTGACCATGGGTTAGATTAATTTTGAGGTTTGCCAAGTGAGGAAGACAGGGGATTTAATCGTACGAGTTTGTTCCTCATGAGAGAGCACCTTTGTCAACCAACTTCTTGGCTCTGCGGGTCTACTGAAACACACATAGTCTTAATTTTTTGTTATCTTTAAGGGACTGGGAATTTCTGCAATAACTTGTTTGGCATTTTCCATAACCAGTACAGGAGGCCAGATGCATCAATTGTGTAAAGCAAACCAACAACTTCAGTCGGCCCCTCTGGTAATTCTGATTCTGAGGAAAATGAATTCTAGTGGTTTGTGATTCTGAATTGGCAAAAAGTGACCTAAAGTATGAGGTACAGTGCAGGTGGCATCGGGTTGAATTCTCTGTTCTATCGCTTCAGCAGAGTTGTGGGGTTTTTAGCTGGTGTACACAATAACTAAGCGTATGTATTGAAATGGAAATACAGAACAAAGAGTTGTACATAGGGGAGAATCTACTTATAACACTATGACTTACCCTTCCTGCTATAAAAGCCCACCTCTTGAGCTTTTGAGACGCTCACAGAACAAAGCAGTATGATACTTTCAAATGCTCAGGGTCAGTAGAGAAAACGCAGCTCTGTTAGGCAATCTCTGTTAGCCCTGGGAAAAATTCCATCAGTAGAAAGTGCTTAGTTTTGCTCAGTTTAGCTAGGTTTTAATGAGACTCTTCTTTCCACCGTACACGTAGCTGTGCCATTAGGTGACTAAAAGAAAGCAAATAAGAGGCCAGGGAGCTCTCCATTGGTTTTAATTTGGAACAGTAGCACAGTCTAATATGTGAAAATTGAGCCCAAGTGTGACAGCCAAGAGAAACAGATGTGTTTAAAAGCAACATGGGAATAGCTAGCTTGAAGTCTATCAACTCTGACTATTCCACAACATACCGGTGCTTTATGTTGAACGTTTTTTGAATTAATATGTGACGCAAAGTTTTAGTGCGTGCCCCAATACTAGTGTATAAGGCAGACATAAAACTGCTTTTTGGTATTCTGTCTTTACACTTCTGTTAGATAAATGAAGAATTTGAGAAGACAATTTAATAAATGCGCCTTTCTATTAGACTTTTCAATCTCAATGTATCATAAAGCGTCTCACTTGAGTCAGGTTTTTGAAGTTATTTAAGCTCCTAACTGCCATTCATTTCAACTGTCAATACAATATCTGCGCTGGCACATATCCAATAAGTAGAAAGACAAGGCGTTGAATTACAACCCAGTAGTTTCTAATGATTTCGTAGCTGAGTGCATCTGCTCCGAGGGATTTCTAACAATGCATCACCTTAAACATTAGGTCTGACATGCGGAGTAGACTGAATATTAAGATTGCCAATGAATAATACAGCTATCTTTGAGTTGAAGCTGTGGCATATGGTTTGATTAACATGTTTCAATATTGTTAGTATTAGTTAAAATGACAGAAAAAGCATATTCTGTCACATCTCATCGCCTCACTTCTGGTTTTGCAAGGCCATCTTTCAACTTGCAGAAAATCTGTTCGTCAGGGGTCTTTTTACCGGAAATACAATTTTTCTGTTTATTCAGAAAATCTACTTGAAGTCTAAGGAGCCCTCTGCTACATACTGTCATCTCGCCACACCAGTTTGGGTCGGTGACTGTCCAACGGAACATGAAAAAGAATCACGATCTTGCTCGTTAGTGGTCTCTCATCCATAAGCGTTACTTTTCGTAGGTTTTTCAGGAACATTTTTGTATTTCTGCAAAACACTCCCAAAGCATCACCGAGGACAGGTATCTGTGTGCATTAATTACGCAAAGCTTTGCGTACTGAGTGCCTCAACCCACCAATGAAAAACATTAAAAAAAAAACCCCTACAAAAGCAAAGAAAGATAATACAGTGCAAGGTCAATATAGACATCATTCCAGCAGGACTTCGGGTGGTTTAACCTGCTAATTTTTTTGTCATAGGTCTGGGAGATTTGAGGCCAGGCTTCTAGCCTTAACCTTGTTGAACAACTGTTGTCTTAGACATAGGTACAGCTTCTTCCTGGGTGGAAGAACAGCTGCTTTATATTAAGTTTTGCCCCTCAAATCTTAACCAGAGCTGGATAGAAGGTGGCAGAGTTCATGTCTCCAGTTCGCTCTAACACATTTAGGCTGTATAGAGCGCAGGGGCGGAGGTACCGGCAGGACTTGGATGCTTTAGCCCCCACAGTAGCCTCTGTATCCTTTTCTTGGCGGGTTGGACGAGATGATCTCCCGAGGACCCTTCCAAGCCCTACCATTCTGTGTGTGATTCTCTGATTCTTCTGCTTTGTTGATGGCACCACTCATGTGGTACTTGGAAATCGGCAGAGAGCAGCGTTGCGCGATGCTCGGAGGAGTCATGACCCTTTGTTGGGGCTGAGCCCCGCAGCGGGCCGGCACTGGTACGTACCCTGCAGTAACGGTAGAGAGGTAATGACCTTTATTTGTAAGGGCATTTTGCTGCAGATAATAGTTCTCGCATAGGTGTAATTACTATGATAAAAGGCTTGCTAGCATAGCTTATGTTTTCACGGATCTGGCATAAATTTTAGTAAAAAAATTCATAGTTGTACCGGCATAAAGTGAATCTAGGTTAGGAGTGCTTACTGGGTATGTGAACTGGATGATGGATATAGGCTAGATACTCGATAGTGGTAATGATCAGCAGGGATTTTTTTTATTTGATATCATCTGTCTCTTATCAGTAACAGTTATCTGGTTTTAAAAAAACGCATAGCAGAAAGATTTAGTGCTTTTATAAAAACCTGAAAGCTTCTAGTCATATCTTTCTTGCCTTTCTCATATTCCTTCAGATACGCTGACTGCTACTTATAGAGTGGAAGAAATAGGAGAGCCTAATAGCATAACGATTCTTTTTTCACTGTGTATATGTGTGAGTGTTCCTGAAGATGGCATTATACTTACTTGCCTTTCTCACGACAGACACTAGATAATGTCTGCTTTAAGATGGACTTGTCATACTGCTGGCTCTTCGTTGAGGTCTGTTTTGCAGAGAGTGATCCTGTTTTCCAAACCCAATATTCCTTCTAGCGCCATCTCAATCTCCTGAATCCCCTGTAAAAATACATAAGAGGACTCGGAGACTTCTAAAGATCAAGTGATTTAATTACTAATGCTGTAGCAGCTAGGCCATGGTGGTTTGGAAGGAATGTCTATGTCAAAACTTGCAACGTCAGCAATTTTAACATGAGCGGTTATTGTGTAGTGTTAAGAATCTCCTTATAAATTCTAAGAAGCCATTCAAAGCACGGTATCCGTTTCCCTAGGAGGGTATATAACAGACTCTGAAACAAGATGAGTGGCGTGTCAGGTAAATCACAAGATTTTATTTCACGTAGCTACGGCTGAAGAAATAATCCAACCCAAATGTGTCTAGTAACAGAATTTTGGGTTTAAGTATTCTTAGTTACAATTAGAGGCATGAGTCGCTGTATGGCAATCAATAGATGGTTCTTCAGGCTTTCGGGAGGTTGGCTGCTGCTATTTTCTTAGTTTCAGGGTAACGAACAAGAGCCCCTGCCCGGCTCTGTGCAAAGCTGTAACATACCAGTTTCCTCACCCAGAGGGAGGGTAGACGTTTCCCAATAGGCTTCTAGAATTTCTTCTACCTTAAAGCTGTGGCGTATAGCTCATCTCTGTTACCAGCAGGCTGCACCAGGCTGGCTTCTGTTTATTGGCACCTCGTGTTTCTCTCCTTGGCCCTGCGCGAGCATGATGTGTGCTTGGAAAAGCTGAATCGCACAAAGCGGACTGGGTGAAAGCTGAGGGGGAAATTTGCTTTCCTGCAGGCTTGCAGGAAAAGCAAAGCGCTGCTTGGGGGGGAGCAAGAGGAGAGGCTTGCTCCTCCTGCCAGGTAAGTTGCCCCACTTCTGGGCTTATGTCTTAACCGTGCTGCTTCTCTGCTGCTACGTGCCGTTGATTCTGGCTGCGAAAAGGAGGGAGCAACTGGCTGAGGAGTTGCCAGGGACCGTAGGTGCTAACAGCTACCTTGGCCTTCAAGGGGAACGTAGCAAAAAGACCACACGCGCGTGCCCTCTAAAGGTGTGTACCTGTCTGTCCATAGACACCAAAAGAAAGTACCAGGATTTGTCTCGAGCAGGAATTTAATTGAACATCCAGAGAGCACAAAGAAGTAGACAAAAAGCACAAAGCAAAAAACGGGTGTAAGTAAATAACGTGAGCTTCTCCATGCTTTCTGTGTGGAAAAGCCCCCCGCTTCCAGCCTCAGAGAACTGGTGGTGTGAGTTCCTGGACATAGCTGGCTTGGAAGAAATGTAAAACATTTCAGAGAGGGACCAGGATGAACAATAACTATAAGTAGTATTAGATAACCTGTAGTGGCATTGCATAAAAACTTTTTTTTTTTTACTCTTTGGTCTTGTTTTTTGCACTTTGCAATATTGTCAATCTACTTTTTTCTACGCTGTACCTTTTTATTTTGTGTGTTGCTATTTTATGGGTTTATTGTCACTATAAACAAGCCTGCTGTTGTTCTCATTTTATTATCTCTGCAATAATACCTCTGCAAAACTAACTTGGACTTTCCTGGTTTCTGACAAGTCTTTGAATTGTGGTATTAACTATGTATTATTAATATTCCCAAGGCTTTTGTTGTTCTGGATTTTTTGAACATTACCTTACTCATTTTACAGTGACGTTCGTCAATTCCCCCCTACTTCAGAGTTCTTGGGGTTGTGAACCTCTTGAAATAGAGATAGAGGAAGAGAAAGGTGTCTCTTTATGCTTGCGGGATAGTTATATTATTACTTTTCATATATAACTAATACATTATTCCAAAACAAATACTCATTTCTGGGAAGCTTGAGCAAACTAAAGTCATAACTACTCTTAGTTCACATAATTCTCTGGCCAAAGAAGTCTCTGTAAGTCCATTCTTTTTACTGTGCATCAGGTTGACATGGAGAGACACCGGGACTTTTGATGTTTGGCTGTTTACACATACTCTGGAGTAGGGGGCTTCCCATGTATATCTTTAAATGGATTTTCATAGTAGTGGTGTTGTGATTTACTTTGTCTCTGCCTTATCAGGTTTTGTTTTCCATTGGGTAGTGCCCAGAATGCTTCCCTCGGTCACCAGAAAGCACTGATGAACTGCTGCGGCCGCCAAGTATAACGTGCAAACAGCAGGTTTGGCTCCAAACAGCTCTGTGCGAGCAGGTCACCCGCAAAGCACCGCCGTTGCGTTGGTAGGGGCTTTGTTTTATACGGCTCCACGTTATAAATGTGGTGAGAGAAGTCAGCTTTTAGATGTAAATGTTTTTCAAGTACCGTTCCGTCGCTTTAGCCGTGACAAGTCCGCGCTACCGGCGGCGTTAGTAGAAAGCCCGTCAATCTCATTGACTGCGTCGCTCTCCTGTCAGTGGCCAGAGAAGCAGCAGAATGAGGCTTACTGGAAGTGAGGAGTAAGCGGTTGGAAGTTGTGTGTTATTCACTCCACATCTTAGTGTCTGGTTTTAGTATGAATAAAAATTATTAGCAGCTTGCACTCAGCTGTCTTCTTAGGGAGGAAAGAGCCATGGCAAAGCTTGTAGCATTCTGCAACGTAGCCAGTTCGGACAATGCTTTAATATCCAATGAGACTGGATATTAGGAAAAATTTCTTTACCGAGAGGGTGGTTAAGCGTTGGAACGGGCTGCCCGGAGAGGTGGTGGAGTCACCGTCCCTGGAGGCGTTCAAAAACCGTGTAGACGTGGCACTCCAGGGCCTGGTTTAGGAGCCATAGTGGTGTTGCATTGACAGTTGGACTTGATGATCTTAGAGGTCTTTTCCAACCTTAATGATTCTATGATTCTAATTAGAAGTTGACTAATTTTGACTAGTTACTCGTTTTGCCAGAACTAATGAGCATTTTTAGTGTCAGCTAAGTATTTCCTGGAATTGAACTAGGCTTGTGGAGGTTTTTCCACGTCATTTACCAACTGGAACCTAGACTCTGTTATTTGATTTCAATGAGGCTACTTGAGTTGAAAGGTGCTGCTCAACTGAGTTACGCGAACTTTTTACAAGCTATCGTAATCTAAAGGTAAATCAAGAGCTATTGCTTATGGCGTAGAGCCATGAGGCCATTGGTAGATAACAAACCTGAGAATGTTAAAGATGCTCTCTGTTTACATCTTGGCTTTGGACTTTGAAGGAAACTTCAAAGTTAAATTAACTTGAGCTCATACAAGGCTAGAATGGCTGAAATAACGTTACTCCTATAGACGCTAACGTTTCAAGTAAAAAACTGCATGAAGATTGTTTACCACTTTAATAGAGTGATTATAAGTAGGTAAATTATATCCTTGACCTATTACTGTGGAGCAATGCAACTTTCAGTTACGCAGTACGTAACATGCTGGCAAACTGTAATTGTCAAAGTTTTAGCGGAAAATTGTTAGGCAAAGTACAGCTGGATCAGTTTTCAGCTTATTTACATGTAACAAAAGAAGCCATCCTCTGACAACTCACGTGCTAAGGGTCGGCTCAGTGTGAAACGAGGGGAGTGTGTACGGGAGAATTCCTGCTTCCTTCTCAGGAGTTACTCCGTATCTCTGCGATAGCAAAATTTTGCCCTGTTTTTTTAATAGCGTTTTCTTCCCTGCGTTCCCTGCAGCAACTCAGTGGAAAGAATACAACAAAAATGAAAGGAATAACGTTAATGTGAATCTCTGTCATCTTAAAAAAACACCAGGAGTTCCCCGTTAGTATGTAAATGTCACTCCAAGGGAAATGAAATTTTACTGAAAAAATCTTTTGACCCAGAGTCAAATCTCACGCGAACCAAAACTGAATATACTCTTTCACCCACTCGACTGTATTTTCAACGAGCCTTTTCAATGTCTTGAGAGAAATTAGAGTGGGAAGGGAAAACGGGGTCCTACGCGCTTCCTGAACTGCATTTTTTCTGCGCGGTTCCTTAAGAGAGTCATAATGTCAGGGCAGGGTGTGGAGAAGATATTGTTTCTTCCCCTGTGGCAGAACTATGATACCCTTAACCACAATTAATACCTACAAGTAAATTATTTTCACCTTTATTGAGTTATTGCATTGAGTAATTAGGGTGAGTGGGCCCCAGAAGGTCAACTGGTTTAAACTAGTGGCGATTTGGTAGAGCCTCTGGCTCGACAGTTTAGGTACGGGTCCAGGAGTGAAAGAGGTTTGAAGAGCTGGGACAGGAGGTCCCAGATCCTCCCTCCTTCCTCACTGTCCCGGGGACGCAGCGGTCGGACCTTTCCCGACCCGTATTGCTGCGTTGGTTCTGCTAGTCTCTGCCTCTGAAATAACCCCGCAACACGCTGGTGTCTCAGCAGGATTGTGCCTGCGGGGCATCAAGCTAAATGAATCACCGATGTTAAAATAACATCAAGATTCACTGGCTTTGTGACAGATTTTATTCTTTTTCTACTCAAGTTCCAAGTAGAACAGCAGGCGGTTTCCTAGACACAGTAATATGATGTTTATATGATTCATGTGACTATGCGATTAGCTAAATAATTTATTGTCTAATTTCCCTAAATATGGTATTGCAAATGGTAACCAATTAAAATAATCAGAAACAGCAGCCTCGTATGAAGAAATGACAAATCCATCATGAGGTTTTAGTTGTCATATTTTTTTTTTTTTTTTTAGGTCATCTGAGTTATANTAGCATGCTGACATTAATACTACTACCATTGAATATTCTCATTACAAAATATTTGATAGCGTAGCATTTACGTGGCTTTTGCTTGCCCGGTGGGATTTTCCATAGGAAGAAAACTAAAATTTGGTTCCCTTTAATGCATTTTCCTAATAGTTGGAAGATTTTAAAAAGATTGCTGAAGTGCTGAGTTGCTGTTTGAATGTTTTATATATAGTTACAGTTTAATAAGAGCGTAGCCGGTATCCTGAGAATACTGTCTACATTGTCATTTCGTAACTGCTCTCTTCAGGATTAGTCTTTAAACTTCTTTTTTGCTTGGTAAACACCTCACTGCTCCACCCGGATATTTTTATTGTCTGATTTTCTTTGTTCTTCCGACAAGTCTTCCCATTCTTAACTCTGTGCTTCACCCCTGCTCCTGCCGCGGCACTTGATGCTTTGGTTAGCCCTTGGTACCAGCCTGCTCTCGGTCTCCGTGGCCGTGAGCCTCCCCGGTTCCCAGGCCAGCGGGGCCGGGGACTCCCGCGGGAAGCAGCTATCGCCGCTGTGGACCGGAGAGTGGAACCGAGCGGGGCCCTGGCTGCCCAGGGAGGACTGGAGGAGGGTTGGTGGGACCGTTGCCCTTGTGCCCTGACTCGGTGCCGTTTGGGTGGAGGGGCTTCCCTGCAGGGCTCCCGCGTCGTGGACGTCAGCCCTGGTTCACCTCGCAAGCGGAGTCACGAGAAAGAGGCTAAAATACGGGACCTTTTAGTAGGTTCTGGGGATTTAATTCGTTTTACCTAACATCTCTGTTATCGAGGAGTTTTTAGAATAACTCAGCTAAACACGTATAAAATCTTGGCCTCTCGGGTATAGAGGGCATGTCCCGAAAGGGTTTTTATAATAATCTTCCTATATTTGTATATTTATTTATTTACTTTGGGTTAGAGCTCAAGGCTTAACAATTACTGAAAAACTGACCCCTTGAAAAATTAAAAGGTGCAGAAAAAAACATTTAAAAACCTGGGGACACCCCTACCTCTTCCCTTTAGTTCTTTGTTCTCCGAGAAGTCTACTCTGAAAATAGAGTATTAATCAGGCACTGTGGGGCAGGGCTTTGGTTTGGGTTGTTAGTTGTTTTTTGGTTTGGTTTTTTTTTGGGTTGTTTTTTTTTTGTTTTGTTTTAAACTCAAGCACTCCAGGCTAACATCACTATCCCGTGTTTGCTCCAAAAGATCCAATAAGTAGGTCATTTACTGTCTTTTTACAAACACAGAACTTCCGGAAAATAAATGTCAGGCTTCTGTCCAGTTTAAAAATATTTTTTCCAGGTTATAAGTCTATGGAGAAATTTATATGAGCTCTATAGCTTTTCTTTCATTAGCGCTTAAGGTTTACAGTCGTAGGGGATAAGACTTAAAAACCTAAATTTGCTTCTTTCCTTACTAATAACAGGTGGAGCTAAATTTGCAAATGCACCTTCAAAGATAAAAGCACGAAGCGACGCAGGTTTGCAGGATCAAACCCTACACGTGCGCCCAGAATTAGGCGGTGATTTTCATAGGCAAAGTGAAATTATGGATGCGCCTCATCCACCCATAGTTCACAAGACATTCTCAAAGCAAGAATGAAAAATATTTTTTCGTGCAAGGGTAAAAATTTGTTATGAGTTTCTGCTTGTGGCTGTCGCCTTCAGAGAGATGCAGGGAGTATGGCACGTGTGCTCTGCCAGCGGAGAAAGGGGATTTGCCTCTGATTTCAAGTAATCCGGTACATAAAGGAGTCTACGTGAATTTGGGGGGAGGTTTTGCTTAGCGACCACATCTTAATTGTCTGTATTATTTAATGTTAATGCAACTAGCAGAATTTGAGACGGCAAGAAAGCACCGTGGAGCTGTAATCTAGTATGTGACACAGGCCACGGAGCGCAGCGGTGCGATGCTCACCGTGAGGCCAGTGGTTTGTAACTGAACGGGCACGTGTCCTTTACGTCATCTTCTCACTGCAGCGTAAAGATAAATGCAATAGCTGGCAGTCTCTCTTGCGCTATTGTTTCAACCGCTAGCGACCTTTGCTGTTAACGTATTTCTAGCCTGAATTTTTTCCAGCAGTCATTATGTACGCCGTGCACGGATTCAATGTTAAATTGCAGAAGGAGCTGGGTTTGCTGGATTCTTATTCGAAAAATTGCCAAATAACCTTTAACGGGAATGGTATGCCTCACTGTATTACACGTGAATTGCTGAAGGTTTGAGAATCTTCCCTCGCTAATTTATGGAAGTTCTTCTCTTTTTGCATGAATAAAATATGCTGTAAAAAACCTGGAGTGGTGTGCCTGGTTTTACCACCGATAAATGGGCATTCGTTTCAATGAAGCTGGAGACAACCTGACTGTGTAAGCCTCGTTTGCTCGGTCAGGGCGCTCCAGAAATCAAGTTTACTATTTTGATCACAGGACAGGCAGTGCACATACTCTGGTTTTGTTTAAATCTGCGAACCTTTTAGTTACAGTGACTTAAAATTAAAGAACCGTTGCAAAATCTTTGTCTTTTATCTGTAAACAACAAATATTACAGGTTAGAAGAATTAACTTTTTTCTTTGAGAGAGAATATATGTCGAAATAACCATCCTAGAGCTGGTGCAAGCTTTTCACAGCCATGTAATTTGCGCCACAGATTTACTTGTTATTTTTTAACATAGCGCTCCATTCAAATTGGTTAAAAAAAAAAAAAAATTCAATTAAAAAGAATCTGAAATGATTTGGCCACCTGCTGGCAAGTAAGCTGCGATGTTGAAACCAACCAAATGAATCCAGCCAACCCTCCAAGCAAAAATAAAATCAACGCAAAAACCCCAACAACAAAACAAAAACCCCCCAAACCATAAAATGTTTCTACTGTATTCTCCCTAGCGAGCTAGATACGACTGTAGCGTAGTATCCAGGTGTCCCCTCTTTGCCCCTTTCCTAGCAGTGTGCAACGTATGCCGATTCTTCTTTATTTCTGGTGTTTTGCCATTTGTTTCTTGAAAGTCGTCTTTGCCATTCGCATAGGAAAAAATTTGCTGACATCTTACTTTTAGGAAAAATGAATAAGTGTTGCTCTTTATCTTCCTATGGAGAATCTTCAAGAAAGAATGTATGTGGTTCTGATTAGCATGCATTTGCATGTTTCCTTAGAACTTTCTGAGAGGATTTTATTGCTTTGTGAGTGTTTCACTTTGATTTTTCTAATTCGGCTTTAAGCAAATAAGGCTAAGGGGAGATTGTATCGCTGCCTTCAGCTGCTTAATAGGGAAGAGAGAGCCAGAGTCGTCTTGGAGGCGCACAGTGCTAAGGCGAGGCCAGGCGGCATCGGGCACGAGTTGCAACACAGCAAATCCTGTTTATATATAGGGAGAAAAGTTTTCGCCATGAGAGCGGTCAAGCATTGGAAAAGCCTGCTCGGAGAGGCTGCGGCGTCTCCGTCCTTGGAGATGTTCGGTGTTTGCCTGGATACCATCCTGAACAGCCCGGTCGAACTGGACCTGGTTAGAGTGGCGGTGAGTTGAGCTCCACAAGTCCCTCCCAACCTGACCTATTCTACCGCTTTCTGGTTCCTTTGACTTGGGACCAAATTCCCTTTGGTTTTTCTTAGGTCAGAGGTTTAATTCTCCTTTACTTGGACTGCTGGAATAATCAGTTTTGACAAATCTAGAATCTGGCTGGAGGCGCAGTTAGGTCAGATCGATACCAGTGAAACGAGGCTGGAGTTTCTGCCTCTGAAACAGTCGCCACGGTTCATTTATGTTTAACGCTGCGTACAATTTGCATCACTTCAACAACTTTATTTTCAACACACTTTATTTCCACTGACCTCTCGGAATTCAGATATTTGCGGATGTTTTGAAGTCGCTGTACATAAGCCGTGTGTCAGTTGCGATAGATGAAAAAGGGAGAGATTTTCCACTGTGGAGCTAACGATTTGTGGAACCCACCACGGTTCTTACTGGAAGGATTGCTTTAGAGCTGCATGTGTGCAAACAGCCCTAGGAGGCATACTGGACCTAGAGCACAAGTCTTACGAGGAGCGGCTGAGGGAACTGGGGTTGTTTAACCTGGAGAAGAGGAGGTTGAGGGGAGACCTTCTCACTCTCTACAACTACCTGAAGGGAGGTTGTAGTGAAGCGGGTGTTGGACTCTCCTCCCAAATAACAAGCAATAGGACGAGAGGAATTGGCCTCAAGTTGCGTCAGGGGAGGTTTAGGTTGGACATCAGGAAGAATTTCTTTACCGAAAGAGTGGACGAGCATCGGAACAGGCTGCCCAGAGAGGCGGTGGAGTCGTCATCCCTGGAGGCGTTCAAAAAAGGTGTAGATGTGGCACTTTGGGACGTGGTTTAGGAGGCTTGGTGGTGTTGGGTTGACGGTTGGACTTCTGATGATCCTAGAGGTCTTTTCCAACCTTAATGATTCTATGATTCTAATGAGCTCCAGACTTGCTTGAGGACATAGTTGGGAGTGTCATGCATGATTTCTCTGTGAGAGTTTCTATGGAAAATAAGCCTTCATACATGATATCGAAATACTGTCAGGAGCGAGGGGCGACCTTCTGCTCCCCCATAAAGTGGAGTAGCCTTGCTCTGCTAACTGCAGGGACCCGCTGAGGCGGAAAAGTCGGGGAGACCATCGGTAACTTTACTAACCATCTGCAGTGGGACGGAGTCGTGGCGGGCTGGCGGGGG
>WAAD01008308.1:131636-147165 GCA_013389945.1 Fregata magnificens
GGGGGGGGGCCGGGAAAGGAGACCTGCCCGGGAGATGGAGGGTTGCACGGGCACGCTGGGCCAGCACCAGGTCAGGGCAGAGAGCGGGCGCAGCTGGGAGGCGGGCGTGCGCGGACCGGGTGAGGAGGAGTAGCGGCTCTGATGCTGGACACAGACACCATGTTAAAAGGCAGATAAGGAAGGAAAGAATGGGGCCAAAACCAGAGTGAAGAAATGGAGATTGGATGAGGCGTCCCCTAAATACTATGGGATCTTACTGAAAAAATACTCTGTTCTATGGTATCGTGATACACAATATTGATATACACAAAAGGGCAGAGTTAAACTGTGTAATTCTAGCTTTCCTCCTGTTTGAGCTTATAGATTTACAAGCATAACGTTCTTTTAGCACTGTTTTTTTCAGTGTGGCGTAAGTTTGTTTAATGCGCCACCATATGCTGCAGACGGAGAGCTTTTAACATTTTTCTCACCTTGAAAAATAGAGATTTATAGGGAGATTATTGGAAGTAAAGAGGATGAATTGTATTGGGTAGGTGGTGGCATCTTCAGCCTTTTTTTATTTATTAAAAACACTTTAGAAAGGTTAAAAAAGGAAAATTTGCCATGTTTAAATGGAATCTTTAAAAATGTCTCTCTTCACCTATTCAGAATGAGAATGACCTGAATAAATAATGCAAGGGTTCCTAATGTGCTGGTCTGGCTCAGCACCATCAAAGTGACATAACTGTGAAAGGTTGTCAATTGGCATTTCTTTGGTCTTAAAAAAAAAAAAAAAAAAAGCTTTGTGTGTATAAATTGGATACCGCAATATATGCAGACTCTGCTTCGATTCTGAACTGAGAATATATGAAGCCCAATAGTTAATATGATATGCTATGTGGAATCGCTTTTTTTTTTATTTCTGGATTAAATTGCAAATACAGTAAATTGGTAACTGACCGGAACCACTGCTATTTCTAGCACTTCCCTTTTGTTATCTGTCCTTAATTTTGGAACAGAAAACAACGCATGGTAGTAGTGCAGTGTATGGTCAGAGCTCCTGCAATCGCAGGACTATGCTGCTTATTCTTCACTGTGAGAAGAGATCAGCAACCAGTGCTTGCAGGCAACTGCTGGGAAGAAATCTGTGTCAGCTGTGATTTTCCTTTTCTAGGCTAGAAAAAAATAATGAGCTATATTTAGCACGCTCTAAAGAAACCACAAAATCTGTCCAAGTAAATAGAATATAGTTGGGCGCTTTGCAGCGCCATGTCCTGCATCTTCGCAGGATCCCTCTGAATAGGAATAGGCAGGAAATGAAAAAGTAAAGCGCTAGCTGATATTTATCAATCGTCTGCGTATTAGCTAAGCATCTGGCAGAATTCTGCTTAAATTTCCACTTGATAAAAAATAGCAAAGCTGAAATGTCAGGCCTAATCTTGATTTTATTTATGTATATTGAAGGTCAAGCCAGTGTGATTCTGAAAAGCTAATGAAAGTTTCCTTTGGTACGTGTTGGTATGGGGTCAAGACCAGACTATTTGCTAAGCTGCTATGTTTCTTGCAAACTGCAGATTTCATGGTGTCAAACTAGGGGTGCTTATTATTACAACAGGGAACTTTTGGAGGCTTCTGTTTAGGAAGGGAGCCAGAAATGGGAGCTTTCTTGTCTAGGAACACCAAAGTGCCTCATTTAGTGAGAGTCTTTTATTCCACATTCATAGCGTGGATGCATTTTGGACCCCGATCTTAGTTGAAGCTTGCAATTGCTATAGCAGTAGAAAAAAACTTTAACATGACGCTGAGAACATACTTTCTTGAAAAGTGCTGTTCTCTGGCTTTTGGAAATAGAGCCAAGAAGGCCTTGGAAATGATATTTCTTTGTCGTTTGGTTCTTTCATTTCAGAATATGCAGTTAGGTAGTATTTTCTGTTTCTTTGCTTGCATCTTGCAAACTTAGACTCATAGAATCATTAAGGTTGGGAAAGACCTCTAAGATCATCAAGTCCAACCGTCAACCCAACACCACCGTGCCTCCTAAACCATGTCGCCATATCTCCCTTTGAAGAGACCTCCTTGGAGGTCTGCTTTCATGTGCGTTATGCTTAGTAATATGTTATTTGTTTCGAGCAGATGCAGTTTTTGTTCTTTACGGGTCTTGTAAATGATATCTTTAGTGAGTACCTATCCAGAACAGAGCAGTTGGTCCATCAGACTTTGTGGTGCAGTGATCTGTCAGTCATGTCAGATTCACTGCTCCTGGCACTATCTAGTATTTCTAGCGGTAGCACATCCAGGTTTCATAGTGAGTAGCGGGTCCAAATCTGTCTGGAAGTAGTAGCCGCTCTATCCATTTCCCTTCCCTCTCCACCTCTACTACGAGTGCTATTCTCTACTATTCCCATTGTCATTCCCAGATGAAGTCCATAAAGCGTCACCCGAGTGAAGAGATGTGAATCACTTGGTCCTAAATTGAATCAGCATGAAAACTCTGATTTTATTTTGGGTCTGAGTACTCCTATTTTCTGTCACTCTTGCACCGAGTGAATAGCGGAGGGAAGCCCAGCCGTAAAGTAGCAGTGGCAGCACGCAGCCTCCGACAGGAATTGAAGGCGGTTGCCGAACACGGTGTGTGTAGTTGGAGTAACATAGGTGCTGTGGTTTGCCAGTTCCTGATTTATCTTCAGCTGGCTTAGAAGCATGCTTGTTAATACCGTTTGCGTAGCTCTGTGCGAGAGAGATGATTGTTCATAGTATTAAAAGTTCACTGCTTCGTTGCTGTACGGGATAAAACCTGAGGTGATGTCTTGCGTGCATCTTCTTGTGGTTTCAGTGATGCAACTTTAGATTGACTTTATCTAATGCTGCTTTAGCACAGAGGAATGATAGTGAACTAGGTACGTGTGTAAATATAATAAGGTGGGTTTTTATGGTCTCGGAACCTCACAAACCCTCACTGCTCTCCTGTTTGTGTCCTGAGGATTTGAAAGCATTAGCTGAATGGGCCCAGCATGACTTTTCCTTCTCTTTCTTAGCAGCCACCAGCTAGGGCTAGGGAAGTCCTGGCGGCAAAGGTCCTGCTCGTTCGCCTTCGCTAGTTAACCGCTCTGTGTGCCCAGTGTAGAGCTTATTGAAAAGGGCAACGCTGTGCCTCCTCTGCGGTTCTAGCTGTCCTGTGCAGCACTTTCCAGCGAGTGCTATGGGGGCCAGCGAGCCCAATCTAAGGAACGTGCCATTGCTCACCAAAGTAGTGCAATTTAGAGAATGAACGGTTAAACGCTGGAAGACCTTCTCCAGCCCTTTACAAGATATTGCAGAACTGTAGGAGAAATACAATCAAAGAGAAAGTTAAGAAGAATTCTTGTGATATCCATATAAAGCTGGAATTGAATTTCAGGATAGTAGTAATAACTGAGCCTACTAAAAAATAACAAATGTGTTGTGTCTGTCCACCCCCACCCCAATGAACCAACATGCTTAATTGGTGATAAATTCAGTCTGCAATTTCGTGTGAGGATAATACATAGTGTAGTTCACAATGTTCACGTAATTCATGCAAGAATTAGAGTTTCACATAAATGACGTCTCTTTGAAGACTCAATGAGATTCAGGATCCCAGCTCACCACGGTATTTCTGGGGAAGCTAAATGCAAACTTATCTTTTCCTGTGCAGTACCCAGAAGCCAAGCTTTCTTTCCATGTCCTCCCATGTGCAAAACGCGCTCTGTACTGGCGTATCAGATGGCATGCGTGGTATTTGCAGAGAAGGCACTTGAGTTCCTGAGCTCCTGCTACTCTAATCCTTCCGGCGATCGCTGGGGTTTTGGAAATGAGGTTATGTAGCTTAGCTTTGGAGGAACCCGGGGAGCGCTGGGGATGGAGAGTGAGGAGCGGTTGCTAAGAATATCCTATCAGCCGGGATCGCTATGGCAACGGCGTTGCCAGGATGAAAAACTTTCACTGCAGTCAATCAGAACTCATAAGTGCCGGCGTCTAGCTATGTCGCGTCGGAAAGCGAACCTAAATTTTCTGACCCAAAGCAAATCTTTTATTGGATCCGTATTCTCTCTTTGTTAAACAGCCTGGTACAGAGGGGAAAGAAAGCGTCTGTGCCGAGTCAGAGAGCGCTGAAGGGGCCGTGTCAGAGAAAGGCATTTACAGAGACAACCATCTGAATAACCGCATTGTGCATTTATGCCGTTCATTGGTTTGATGTTTACGTTTTTCGTTCTAGGTGATGAGAGGAAGGTGAGTCTCTCTTGGTTTTGGACCACGGCTTGTTTCTAGGTGCAAGCTCCTTCAGGTCCATTTTGTTTTCAGTCTCTTTTATTAGGAGACCGATAACAATGATCGGTTTGGACTGTGATCACTGGTGGGGATTATTTAATGCCAATACGCACACAAACTATAAGAAGTCCTGTTATTTCTACGTGACTTTTACTGCTCACCTCTGTTAGCTGTTTTTAATGCAATTCAATTCCACAGACAAAATACATTTAAGAACCTCTAATGCTGTGTCTGCCAAAGGTTGGCCTGCTTTTTTGGGATCTGATGTTCTACTTTCTTGGCTAAAGTTAGTCATAGCCGATATTTATTAGTGAGCGTCCTTCAGATTAAGCAATTACATAACTGGCAAAGCATTTGACATTTTGCGATCAATGCACTTGTCTATGTGATGCCAGTGACCACAAATTTACAGACGCTTCTGCAGCTCTCGTAAACACGTTGACGTTAAAGTGATCCTCGGATATCTTTGGTTTTGGGGATCAGTGGATATGCACAAATTGAAAAGGTTTTTTCAGGTCAGGTCCATCCACAGAAGGTGACTTGCCTTGTGATATCCATCATGTGGATAATAGGAGATCTTACTTTAAAATAAACCTATTCATTTGCATGGAGCTTTAATATTCACCTACCCATGCATAGACCAAAGCCTGTTCTTGGCTTCCAGCAGCAACAGCTCTGCTCTGATCAACTTTCAAGATCATAGTCGCTTTGAAAAAAGACTCTTGGCTGGGTTAAAACTTAAAATTTGCATTACCTGAGAAACTCTGACGTATTATCACTTGTTGTGGTTATGAATTGGCATGAAATGGCTTAAAAAATTTAACAAAACAGAGTAAGCGAAATAACAGACCTGTTCTGTTTTGATGAAAAAATGCTAGCTTGATTCTGATCTGGATTCTTAATAAAAACTTAACATAAATATTATATGTGTAAGTATATATATGTTATATATTATACATGTTACATATATAAACAACGTAAATTTTAAAGCTGTTAAAACTTAGCTTGTTCTTTGCTGATAGTATGCTGTCTGAAGACCGTTAGTGTTCAAATTCCAACAACTCCCAAACAGAGTTTTTGTTTCAACACATTAGGATTTTTCTAAAAAAACCTCCAACCTCCCCTGCAGAACAACACACCTTTCAATCAGCAAACCTCACAGCAATGCCTGAGTGAACTCTTCAGCCACGCCTACGTATAACGGCATCTCTATTTCTGCCTCACACAAAGTAGAAATTTTCATTTTTCCAAGTAATTTCTTTTCTGGAAATATCCTTTTCAAATTGTGGATTAGGAATGGGTTGATGGAAATCTTGTGTGCAAGTCTAGTCTCTGACTCCTCCAATTTCTCTTACCGTTTACCGGTGCATATCCTCAAAACAGAGGATGCAGATACACCTCTGACTCGTCGCTTTTGAACTCTGATTTTCGTACTGTGGTACTGCTTTTACCCATTGGAGGTAGCCACCTTTCCAACAAAGACAGATCGGTCTGATCTGTCAAGACCTGGTGGGTCAAGTCTGTACGACCTCCGTGTTCTGACCTCAACAGCAGAAAACTGTGAACAAACCAATGAGTTGCACCTAAGATTGTGGTGATACCTTTCCGTGCCAGCTCTCTCTTTTTGCTGCGAGTCAGTCTGTCGTCTTATTTCAGCCACGAAGAACTGACGCTCGTTTAGTCTAAAGAAGCGGTTTGGGATTTATGGTGAGTAATATTGAAAGCTCTAGAGCAAATTGCAGTTCAGCATATTGCAGCCTTTGGTAAGGAATTGCTTGCAGGCAGTTTCAATGAACGTACAGGTCAAGACAAAGATTAGCCGTAGGCTAACTGCTCACTGTAGCAACACCTTTCATGGAATTAGCTTATTTACAGGTGACGGATGAAAGCCGTTGTCCAGGGTTGATGAGATATTGTCATAATTCCCTATCAGGTTTCAGTACCTCCTAACCGTAAGTAAAAGCATGGCTTTTAGCCTCAAATTTAAAAATATTTTTGTTGGTCCTCTGAAGGCTCTGTGCTGTTTGAGTTATAAAAAATAGCTTTTAGTACAAGTGGGTTTTCTTAGCCTGTTGAGAGGAAAAGTAAGTGAAGTGATGACTTTGCCTTGACTTAGTTCTGTTGCATACAGTTAGCTTGTTCCAAGCATCCCGTGTTTCAGCAAAAAGAGCAGCATCCTTGTACTGAGGTGGTGTTTTTTTGATTGACGTGTATAGTTATCACTCTAGGAATTAAAGACAGAAATGACATAGGAAGTATTATAATAAAATATATCTTGTCTGAAAGACAGCTGTGCATTATTTGTAATGAGATTTCATGTGTCTTCAGGGTTTTTTTTTTCTATTTCTGTCCTTGGGTATTTTTCTTGTATAGACACATCCATCTATTTACTTTATACTTACAACAGTTTACAAAAATTGGTTCAAAAGAATTGCTTTAGCCGTGTTTCATTACCAGCTGGAGAAGTGAGTATAATAGCAGAAAAGTCCAACGAAGAGAAATGCAAAAATTTCTGTTCTTTTCAATTGCGGTGTCTGCTGCACTCGGGTGGTTCCCAAAACTGTCCAGAACCCATTTGGCTGGCTTTCAGTTTTTCAGAAGTCGCTGCCAGCTTCTACAATTTGGAGCAATCCTTTACACTTGCCCCCAGCCGGCTGAATTCCTATCCTAGTTTCTTTTCTCTGTTACGTGCCCCCGACCAGTAGTTGAACAGGAAGGTAAATTTAACCCCCAGAAGGAGGTTGCCCAAATCCTTGTGCCTTGGCAGAACAGGAGAGGAAAATGTCGCTCCGAGCGTTTCTAGCTTAGTAGTCCTGGCGGTGGAAGTAGTAAAACAACGGTGGAAGGGCTCATGGCAAGATTTAGAGCCTTCAGTCGAAAAATCACTAGCACGACTTATTTCTTTGTAACAAAATACAAATATTTTCCTTCATTTGGAGCTTTCCTCAAAGCCTGCAATGTGGGATTTCCCTGCCTAAGGTTAAATGTGGGCTCCCATTCTTAAGGCCGTATTGCTGTTGGGTTACACGGGTTTCTCCAAGCTGATGTGCATGCATGTGAAGTAAAAGAAGAAGAATCGCAGGGATACGTATGGAGATATTTTGGATAAAATATATTATTTATGTTATTTAATTGAGGGGGAAAAAAAAACGACAGGGCTGGTGCGACTACCTATTTTCCCTTATTAATTCTGCCAATGCACCTCTGTTCCTATTCACAAAGTATTCCTGTCTTCACGTTCAAGGCTCCTGTTGGACACAAACTTGATGATGAAATTGCGGTTTTATGCTCATGATGAAACGGTAGCGTTAAAATATTTTCTCTGCAATATATAAAGCTCATTATGATTTTCCCTTGGAAGCCTTGGGTCTAATTAGGGGGCGGGAAAAAAAAAGGTATGGTGACTTGTTTGGTGGAGAGATGCCCAGGTTTGTTGTAACATTGATACTGTAAGAGCGGGGAGGGTTTCTGCTGTGTTTTTGTTTCTTCATTAGATGAGTCATTATTAGAAGGTAGCCTAACCATCAATTAAGAAAGAGTGTAGATTAAACACTCCCAGGAATTCTTGGTTAACAGTCATTTGACCAGCCCAGTAGAAAGCTTGTTTTCACTAAAATCCTGAAATTGAAGAAGCAATGATGTAAGCCCTTCAAAGGCTAGAGAACAAAAGGGCATTTTTCCCACCATTTAATGAAAAGAAGCTTTTGTTAGCAAAGGCAGAACTCGGAGTGTCCCAGGGTGTCCGGGAGCGGGAACACACCATTCTTTCCTCTTACCGCCGCCCCTCCGCCGGGGTTTGGATTTCAGTAGTTCTTGCTTGTGCGGCAAGTGCTCGGTCCCCCCCCCCCACAAAGTGCAGGCGAAATTGCCGTGGATGTTAACAGGAATTGCGCATATCCTCTAAGAAAAGCGGGTACGTCGAGGGCCCCGATGGGAGCGTGCGTGTGTCAGTGTTGTCGATGATGCTCTGGGTGGGGAGAGCGTGCAGGACCTTTTTGGTTGCTGCTGTGCTCCTCTTGGAGCACGAGAGCCTGCCTTGCACTGCCATCAGAATTGGTTGTCATTAAATTTGTGCAAACGGTATCTTTTTTAACTTAAAAAAAAAAAAAAAAAAACACCCAAAACTAAAAGCGTGGGAAGTTTTTTGTCTGGTGTAAAGGGCATCATTCTGAGTGGGTGTGCTTTCAACTGCCAGAAGTCGCAGGGTAACGTTTGGTAGCAGCTGATCTGCAGCAAAGATTTTCTACCGAGTTTCCACGTCAAGCACAAAGCTCTGCTTTATCGCCCGTGCTGTTCACCGTATACTCAAAGGTGGTTGTAATTTTTTGCCTTGAGGATTTATTAGAGAAGCAAAGGCACACAAAGCAAGCATCCAACAAACCAGAAGTGAAAAAAGCGAAAGCATTAACGAAGTCGTGATGATAATTAAGAATGGGGCTCTATGTGCTAGGCACCGCACGAATTCCGAACAACAGGCAGTCCTTTCCCTGAAGAGTTTGCTGCCTAAATGGATGATTCACACCCAGGGCAACAGAAGGCCTGGAACAAGCAAGCTGCAGGAGGGTTGGTAAACAGTCACAGCCTGTTATTATTAAACATATATATATATTTGGGTGCAATTTAGCTAAAAGGGAAATTGCTGAGGGGAAAACACAAGAAGGTGGAGTGAGGGGAAGAAGGGAAGAGTTTATAGGGGAAAAAACAGGACCGAAAAAAATGATGCGTAGGACAGGAGGAGTTTGACAAAAGTCTAAACGCTTCAAATGACAGACCTAGGGAGGAATGGCAGCAAAGAGCACGGTACTACGTTTTGGGAAAGAGCTATCAAGACGGTTTTCCGTCTTCTTGAGAGAGGATTGTGGTGGCTCCTGTATCCCCAGGGAAGCCCCTAGAGCTGCCTCTGCGGCCCCTGCTGCCGAGCAAACTTGTTCGACGTCAGCTGCCCGTGCTTTTCTGGAGCCCTTGTTTTCAAAATTCACGGGGCTCACGAAAATGTGGTAGGGGAACAGCATGGGTTCTAGATTTGCCCTTCTAAGTCTCCGTGTATTAGCGTGATCCGTAGGCACACCTAGCCTCCGCAGAGCTCGGGGTTTCCCCTCTGCCTTCAGGAGGGCGATGCCTGCTGAAAGCGTGCTTTCTTTCAGGAGTTCTTACATCTGCTGAATTTCTAAATCCCTGGATCCATTCTTCCTAAAATGCCGATCTTATGATCAGCTTGACCTTTGCAGCTGTGGGCAGGGAGACATATCTGGTTTATTTTCTGAAGCACGCTATTGACTGGAGAGAACGACGACAACAAAAAGCATCTCTCGAGGGAAGAAGTCCTGTTTTAATGTGAGCGCTGGATGCGGGAGAGCTGACTTGTCAGTGTTTTCCGTGTGAATTCGTTCCGGGCCTCTTACAATATCAGTAATATCTCAGTCTTTGATGCGGTTAAACTAGTGTGTATTAAGATAAGGCAGAAATACGCAATGGTAATATTCTTATCTGTATTTAAGAATCCTTCTCCTTACGGTGTTCTTAATGAAAGGACTTGAAGCTGAATTTTCCTCTTGTATTGAACACTAGTCCTTGACTTCGCTGAGATCGTATAACTTATGAAATGATATACAACAGTATGAAGAATGCAGAGGCCGCCTTCATCTGTGATCCTTTCAACAGACGACACTAAACCGTAGGGATTGCTTAAAAAAAAAAAAAAGTAAATAAAAGCCTTCACCAAGGCAATATTTAGTGTTGTGATGCCCCGCAATGAACTTTGTATTTAAATATACACTTTCTAAAGTGAGCACTTCTACTCCTATATTGTAAGCCGTATGTGAGATGATTGGGTTTTGCCTGTTGATGTTCACGTACAACTGGAGTAATGCAGCAGTATGGGTTAAAACCCAAGCTGGTTCTATGTTTTGTGTTTTAAAAATGAAATAAGTTGAATTCTATATTGAGAAGTCGTGCTTACCGTTTGCTTTTCACCTTTTTTCACCATAGCCTTTATTTCGTTCAGGTATGTTATCTAGGTTTCGTGCCAATGACAGCACTGCAAACATTTGAATGAAACTGAGAAATAAAAGAGTTACAAAATTAACTTTCTGCATTTCTCAAATGTTATCAAAACACTGAGTGTTTTTCTAATGTTACAAATGTTGCGGGGAAGGAATAAAAAAACCCCTGCATCATCAAGTGAAAAACTAATGAAAGCGTTTCCACTGAAACAAAATCTGCGTGTTTGACGTTAACCTTTTTAATTTCTCCTCTTTGTATTTCAGATAAAATTCTCTACCTCTGTATTTAGAATCTAAAAACAGTTGTCGGTATTGGCATCTCAATAACGTTTGTCTACTCCGTTAGGGAGGGAATACCTCATTTGACAACTGCTGAGGTTTATTATCTGCATAGGTGCTTGCCTGGAATTGAAAGTCATTTTCTTGCACCAGATTTTGATTCTCGTCCCATGTAGTAAAAAGCAAGAATGTGTTTGTTGATACAAAGAGTGAAAAACCTGTGTAAAAAAAAAAAAAATAAGATTTACATCTGCTGCAGTAAGAAATTCATCCCGTAGAGAAAGGGGTTCTGACTTACTGCTAGACACAGAACCAAGAAACCTGAATCGTTACTCAGTGAAAAGGTGCCTGGAGGGAGCATTGCAATGTTGGACAAGATGGTGCTACCTGGATGCTTTCTTACGCTACCATGTGATTAAGGATCCTCTTCATCGGCTGCGTGGTGCTTCCCACATAGTGTTGACTATTGCGCTTTAAAGTGTGTTTTAGACCCTTCAAATATGAATTGATGAGGTTCGCAGCAGGTTCCAAAGTATGGCAAAAAGAAACACTGCAGAGTTTTCTTTCTGTGAAAGGCTTATCACAAAGGAAATGAAAACCTATGGTTGCCACTACGTGCATCGATTTGCAAAATAACTACAAAGCAGACTGCTTCTCCCGTAGCTAACTCTTCCCAGCTGTTGTTTCACATTCCAAATTTTATGAGTATTTTTACTGGCAACAGGAAATATTTTTAAGTCTTTGCGGGATAAGACATCCATTTATTTATTTTACGTAAAATGTTTTGTTTATCTTTTCTGATTATTCTGCATGTGGAAATTCTGGGTATGTTTCCAAAATGCAAATTTGCAATTACAGTTACAGAGAGTTAAAAATAACCATTTTTCTAAACGTTATGTTAGCTCTGATGTTTAAATAGGATTGGGTTCAAAATTGTCTTTGCTATTGTAGCTGGGTTTCCAGGAAAGAAATGCTAAAGACGTTTTATATTCCTTCTGTTCTCATGAAGAATCCTGACCTTAGTGCAGAAGGAAGAGAAGCCCTTGTTAATAAATCTTTGTCATAAAAATGCAACAAAACATATACTAAATGTACATTGCTCATTTCAGAGGAAGTTACTCTTTAACATCCTAATCCAAATTTATTTGCTACCTGTTGTGCCCTCCTTTAGTTGTGTTCAAATATTTCAGGCTTTTTCTCACCTAACGCATGTGCTCGTTGCTGATCTGCAAGCAAGTGCCATGTTTATAACCCCTCGTTTGTAGACCAAATGTCTGTCTTCAGAGTTTCCTAGATTCACTCTTAAGATTCGGTTCAACTCCTTTATTTCACCAACTTCATTGTGTTTTATCAATGAGATATGAGGGTAGAACTGTCTTTGGTCTGATTTGCTTTCTGGTTTTCTTCCTGTGTGTTGCATCGGGTTTCTTTGCAGCAGTAGTCACTTTTAGTGACTTTCCAAGTTGGACTCTCTACCGTGTTATAACTCCACGGTTAAATACCACCAGAATTGCAGCAAAATAGTTCCTATCCCAAAGTCACGTTTAAAGAGAAGTAGCTAGTACTTCACAAGATGCAGATGTTTGGGGGGTTTTTAGTTGACCAAAACATGGACCATTTTCCAAAATACTTTTGGTGAATAGTGTATATTACCCACAACGTTGTGGATTTTTTTTTTTTTTACCCGAAAGCTATTCAGAAATGCGTTGAGTTTAGCAAATAGTTTTGGAGGGAGAGGAAAAATTTGGAATATGATGCACAAAAATAGGGGAAAGAGGTTGCCTTCCCTGCTCTAGAACGAATGTAGATTTCAGCAGACGTTTCTCTTGCTTCTAGGGGGAAATGTACTCTCTTTGGATGAAGGGTGGGTTCAAGTATGGATTTAAAGGGCAAACTGAAGTTTTGTTTGGAAGAATACCCTGATAGCATTCCCCCTCCCGAGTCTGTTTTATTGCTGCTACTGTGGAGTGAAAGGGTTTCTATCAGACAACCAGGAATTTCTGAAAAGCTTTTCAAGCCTACTGTCTGAGAATCAGGTGGGGGTTTGTGCTCTCCTCCTCCCATTTCCCACAGCAGGTGCCTCAGACCATAAAGATTTTGGACTTGCCTTATAGGCAAATTTATCCTACATCTTGTTCCCATCTGCAAGATGACCTTCGTCCTCCAGAGCTTTGTCAGATTAGCGTTTCTCCAGCACTGTATTTTTATTCTTTTTTTTTTTTTTTTCCCCAAACTGATCTGAGCTCCTGGTGCACAGCAGAGGAGCCTAACCTCCCTCCGGACCCCGTGCCTATTTTACACAACAAGGGAAAGATTTCCCCGATTCCCCAAATGATCAGATACAGTGAGTTAGGTTTGCCGCGATACATCTGTCTCGATTATCCGCGTGGGCAGCGATCACGCCAATGCAGCTTTTTGGGGGGACGCGTTTATTGAGGAAGATGATGTGGAAATCATCTCCAGTTGCGGTGAGTGGCCGCTCCGGACAGCGCTGCCCCCCCTAAGCATGCTGTCGGGGGCCCCATGCCACCCCGCAGGCTTGGCTCCGGAGTACACAGCGCGCCGAAGACTGCCCTTGCTCTTCGCTGCCAGAGTTTCCCTGTTAAGACAGGGAGTTAAAAATAAACACATTCATTTCTTTGTATGCTTTGGCTTAAGATACTAAAAACAGAAAAATTATTCTAAGATCATAGAATCATTGAATCATTAAGGTTGGAAAAGACCTCTAAGATCATCAAGTCCAACCGTCAACCCAAGATCCAACGTATTTGGGCCGTTCGCAGTACAGCATATGAAGGAAAGACCTATTTTAAGGTAGAAGAATACATGGTGTAGCCATTTTCCTTGAATTTTTTTTTTTTTTTTTTTTGCTGTTGCTGGAATGATTCATCCTGTTACTCACTGTGGGAGTGTTAATTGCCACGTTGTAAGAGAAATGCCATCTCCTTACGGTGAATCCGAGAGAGGCAGGGCTGCTGCATGCAGGGTACTAGCAATTTCTTTAGAGGAAGTGTCGGCTGTAAAAGATGGTCTCTTCCAGTGTGTTTCAAAAATGGAGCTCTGTATCAGGAAGTACGTTCTGATGTTAAAACTGATGTTTATACTTGACTCATCATTGATTTGATTATTGAATATTATTTACTTGCAAGTGGTTATGTATCGTGAGCAAGTCGTGCCTATCCAATGCAACTTAGAAAGTCTGTGACTACATTTTTTGACAGAAACGGCAAGATTATAAAATAAAAAGAAAAAGATCAGTTTATAAGCATCCATCATCTCTAGGAACGAACAGCATTTGTTTCTTGTGTACTCGAGAATTTTGACCTAAAAGATTTATTGTTTAAGGATGATTAAACGAGGTAAAAAAACTACGCAGACCTGATTTTTCAGTGGTTTACACTTTAATTTCCAGGGTAGGTAAGCTTACAGGCTGTTGTATAAGGTTATTTTATAATTACACCACTCCGGCATGCATTTCAAGACCATCACAGTACAGACGAGCACTTAAACATGATCAAATGCTTCACTGAATTGAAAGTTCACTAAACGTTGTCCTCGGCTGAGGACGGAGCTGTGAAAGGGCCATCTGAAACTCCGTTTCTTCCGTGCAATTTGCCAGCATAGCTCAGAGCAGCCTCTGGGACCTGCGGGGTCTTTTTTGGTGACCGTGGCTGACTGAGGCGCAGAGCGCGCTGCCTGGGTCAGTTTGCTGCAACAGCAAAAAAAAATCCCACCGTGGCCCGGGCCTGAGTTTGTCTTCAGTCTAGCACTTACAAGCAAAACTGAGGACCTACTCATATCTGTGCACCAAATGTCTTATCTGAACAGGAAGAGAACGCCTTATAAGTCATATTTTTTTCTAATGTTGTGAAACTGGTTATTTTAAAAATTTTTTTTTTAAAAAGTACAACACCTGTGGGTGCAAAAGGAAGTACTTCAGATTTTTTAAATGTGTGTTTCATTGAGTACATATTGGTACCGTTCCAAAGAGAATATTTTCTAACAAGATGGATTTTCAGTAGAAGAATGTCAGATTGACGTGCTGGAATGTTCTTTTACAGGAAGGGAAGAATAAATTCTTTGTTAAACGTTACTCCGGTTTTTGTTGCTAAATATATAGACACGCAACTTTTCTCTGAAAATTGGAGGAAGTGTCTTTTCACTCAAGGCAAGAAACTGTCCCAGATACTTGACTAAACGACTTCAAAAGGGAACATTGTGGCAGGAAACAAAGGGGGTGCAGGAAGATGCCAGTATAGTCAGGCATAGAATGGGAAGCTTTTGAGGGGAAAGGCATCATTCAAGGTCTCGGTATTTTGTGATACAGCAATTTTGTTGGTTAAGAAAGCGTCCGGATTTTCTCCTGCAGCCGTTAGCCTTTGGAATTGTGGCTTGGAAGGGGGCTCATGTGATGAGTGCTCAGACGCTTTCAGTCCCGTTTACCACAGAGGCTTACACGGTATTACCTCCTTGCTCTTGGGCCCAGAAAAAAAACAGGACTGTGGAATAGCTTGAAGGAGTCTATCATGTAATAGCAATAATAATCACTGAAAATAAAACCTCAGAAGAGCGGTGAAATCTTATAAAAGATCGACTGACTTAGCAGAACGTCTCCGCTGCTGTGCAGAGCTTGGTACAGTAAGTGGCTGCCTTGTGTGTCTGAATCATTGCCTTTGCTCATGGGTGGACTCAGACTGCTGTTGTGTCCTCTGCTAATAATTGTCTCTCGAGTTCACAACGGGGGTTTATGATAGGATGCGTTTAGTTATAGCCCTGTGCCAGTGTGGAGTTTCATGGGGTTGGTGTATGGACTTGAGCAATTGGAGGCGGTTGGTAAGCTCCCAGGGTGTCGGGGATTTGCTCTAGTAATGATTACTAAAGCCAAAGGAGCTGGTGTCAGTGTTGGGATTAAGTCAGAAGAGCTCAAGGTTCCTTATCTTGCCTGTGGAATATATATTTTCAGTTAATTAGCCTCCCCCCCC